>CAUYPO010096593.1:0-25944 GCA_963574435.1 Cheirogaleus major
GGGGGGAGCAGGGGCGATGAACCGAGGAGGAAGGGGCCCTGAAGCTCCCTTCGGGCTTCTGGAAACCCCTGCACTCGGCTCACTTGTCAAATGGCCTGAGAAGCTGAGCACTGCGCCCGGACGCAGGAAGCGAGCCTGCGAGGCGCTCCCACCCTGCGTGCCACTCGGGTCCCGTGCTGTGCGCCCTCGCCGTGGCACCGACCCTTCCCCTCCCGCCCCGCCCGGCGAGCGCTGGGACGCAGCGCGGACCGCACGGGGCGCAGGGCGCTTTCCGGTTCCCTCCACTGCCCCAGAGCAGCCCTGGTTGAGAAGGTCCCAGGTGCGCTCCCGGCTCCGACAGCTGGGGGCGTGGAAGGAGGTGGGCGCCCTTGTGTGCGCACGTGTGTGAGTCGCGCCTGCTCCTGCCTTTCAGT
This sequence comes from Cheirogaleus major, assembly GCA_963574435.1. Taxonomy (NCBI): domain Eukaryota; kingdom Metazoa; phylum Chordata; class Mammalia; order Primates; family Cheirogaleidae; genus Cheirogaleus; species Cheirogaleus major. The sequence goes on from CAUYPO010096593.1 coordinate 414, forward strand.
CCGTGTGCAAAGGAGAGAGTGCCTCGAGAGCCCCTTTGGCCACTGTTAGTCCCCCCATCCCCACCCCGACCTGGGCATGGATCAGCCCGTTCAGGGGATTGCTGCAGAGCTGGAAGGGAGATGGAGAGCCATGGGGAATGTTCTCGACGCATCCAGCCTTCTTCCTCTTCACTCACCCAAACTGGCACCGTAAAAGCCCCGCACCCCATAGCAGCGGTTCTCAGGGTGGACTGACAGCAGCGGCATCACCTGGGAAATGGTTAGAAACGGAGTTGTCGGCCCTAGCCCAGACCTACAAGAAACTCTGTCTGTATCCCCCCTCCCCCCCGCCCCGCCCCGCCCGCATCGTGTTGACCAGCAAGTTCTCAGGTGAGTCGGTGCACGCTGGGAGCGCGAACCACGGGGAAGGACTCCATCGGCACCCACAGCCTACGCCACCTTTGGGTTTTAACGCTTAAAGCCCGGCGCACACGCGGGGGTTCAAACGCAGAACCACGCAACTGCCCACACCGCACGGTCTTTCGCTTTTCAGTTTCCCAGCGCGTTAGCGGTCCGGGTCCTGCGGAGCTGTGTCCCCAGCTAGCCATAACGCGGGAACACGTGTCCCAGAAACTTGGCTTTCTCCCAGAAAAACCTAAAAGAGAATTCTTTATAGGTTTTGAATTGTTTGACTGTCCACAGTGGTTTCTGAAATTTGTATGAAGAGCCATCCCTTGATTTTGGGGCAGCCGCGTGGTTGCAGTTTGCAGCCGCAGACGCGCGTTACCTTGGGCTGTGTAGGGTAAGGCAGCGGGACTTGCTCAAGGCGACCCAAAAGCCAAGGTTTTTATGGCGGTAGCCAGTGGGGAGTGTGCTGCCCTCTACTGACGACGCAACTAAAACGAGCTGTTCACAGTTGCTAAAACTGTCTTCCTTGGTTCATTCAGTGTGTATAGCTGAAGATTCTTTCACTAGGGATGGTTCACATTCTTTTAATTCTTGGAAAACGTAAGGTGTGACTGTTTTCACCTGCCATCTATGAAAGGCGCAGAGGCATTTGTGCTTTGTAAATATGCTCCCTGGACCAGGAAAACATCAAACACTTACAGGAAGCTGTAGGCTAAAACTGCTTCCATGCTTCCCAATTCTTTGGATTCACTGAAGTCAAATCGGGGGCATTATTCAATAATGAGACAGTGTGTGTTTTCTTCTTTCTTTGAATGCAATTATCTTATAGTGGTTTTATTGGTAAAATAAGTGTTGTTGGCTGTTAAGCCTTATGAAGTCTTTGAGTAGCCAACAAATTGTTCTTTGAAAAGCAGTGAGTGCCTTTGTGACATTGGTAATGATTCGGTGTAGGAAAGAGTGAGCAGGTGGTTTCCTACTGGAAATGCTTTTTATTGTGGGGAAGAGGGACTTGGTGGGGACTGACAATAATGAGGTACTCCTGTGGAAATATCATAGAGGGATGGGTAAATAGCAGCAAAACCTACTTGAGCACATGAGAAGCAGTCAGCTTCACAAAAACATTCAAGCTGCTTCTAAATGAGTTGCAGATTATTTAGTGACGTAACTGAGTGATCATTGTTCTGTATCTGTGAGACCACTTTGCATCATTTTGCCTTGGTCAGTTGAATTGTGCAAAAACAAACATTTACTGGGACCTAATGTGCACCTGGTGTGGCGCTGTGGGCTGGGCTCAGTGCTTAAGGAGAGGGAGATTTGGCTGCCAAGGTGACAGGTGAGTAAACAGAGTCACTGAGCCCTGTGCTCTGTCTCCTCCTCCCACTGAAACCACATACATGAAAATATTCTCTCAGAGTCTGTTGTCCAGGTTTTACTTTTGTTCATGTTCTTTAGATTTTTTTTTAAAGAATGTTAATATCAAATTTCTGAAGCTTCTAGTATTAATATAACTGGCAAGAGCAAATGTATATAAACAACTTTCTTCATTCATTGGATCACATTGTTGGATCACGTCTCTGACACAGGATTTCTTTTCTTTCCTTAATGGCCTCTCTTTGTTCTGAGAGATGCTCATTCTATTGTGTGTCGTGGATCTAAACTAGATTGGAGCAATTACCAATCCATTCAGGTTTCTCTTCCTCCCATGATCTAGTCCACATCTGGGCTCCCCACAAGTGCCCACCTCTGGTTCTCAACCTCTGCTCATGGATTTCCTTCTTGGCTGTGGTCTCTGCCCAGCACCGGTCTTCACCCTGCCAAGCTCTACTGCATGTTATAAACACCCAGCCCTGGTCCCCGTCCCTCTCAGGAGGGATTCCAGAAGATCTCCTCCCACATGTGTGCACTGGTAGCTGACATCCCATCATGTCCCAAGCTCCTCTTAGCATCTTTAATTAGCCCCATTTTACAGCGGAGTGAACGCAGTGATGCAGCCGTTGGCAAACACCAGGCCTCCTGTCTCCCACACTTAGACTATTTGAATTATTATTATAGTAGTTAATAAGTCTTTGGTAAATAAGAATGGGGAATTGAAGTCCATTCACTGTGATGTAAATTGTTCTGGGTTAAGGAAAAAGCTACAGGAATCTTTGCTCTGAAGTAATGATTCAAAACCTTTGGGACACTGCAGGTCAGGCCAGCAGACGCCAGGGGGCACGAGAGACTTCTTTTACCCTGGCCGGCCGTATCACCCCGTTTGTGAAGACGGAGCGCACATTTCCAGTGCTGTGCTTGTAGCTCTTCCACCTCTGACATCTGTACGTGTTTTTTTCGTAGTTTATGTATTTTTCTCTTGTGAATCTTGACACCCCCCCCCCAAGAACTGTGTAAAAATCGAATTGGCTATGCACTTGCTGAAAATAAAACATCTGGGCCAATAGAAGAGTATCTGTCTGTTACTCATAACTTGCTCCCAAGCAGTGGCTCAGCGCTGGACGGCAGCATCCTTCTACTTCAGAATACTAGGGTGTGTTTAAAAGGTTCTTTAGGATCCTCAGCGTTCAACATTCTTAACCACATATACTTAACGATTAAAAACATTGTTTCTGCTCTTTCTTTAATTAGAAAATTCAAAAGAAGCAGTTTGTTGGTTTCATTTGTCCAGATAGTCAGTGATGTTAATGAATCTCACCCTGCAGGGATTGTGAAGTGCCCAACTGCTTTGGTTGAGGAATTATCAGCTGCGGTCTGGGGAGAATTAGGATTTATTGTGTAACTAATCGGAGACCAAAGAAAAGGTTCAGTTTGCTTCTCCTGTGATCTCTGCTCAGTCTCCCTGCCCTTGACCCAACACACCCAGACCGCCCTCAGACTCTCAGCAGAGTTACCTTCCAACACTGCGACCTTGGCACACCGTGCCAGGGGCCGCTGAGTGTCCTCGCCCCTGCCTCCCTGCTGCAGAGCCATCCCAGCTTCCTTAGCATGGTACCCAGGGACCCCCCCGCCCGGCCTGGCCTCTCCTCTCAGCTCCACTCCACAGCCTATCTCCAAGTTCTGCGTCCACTCACAAGGACTTCTCCATCCTTTGGTTTTCAGACTGTCTGTCTTTGCAGAGTCCCCTCCTCCTGCCTGAAGTGCCCTCTCTTTCTTCTTCACCCAGGAGTCCCCCTTCAGGGGAGTTTTCTCCCCTGGCCCCCTCCTCTGTGCTCTGGTTGAATGAGATTCGTTGTAGCGCTCCCCACATCTTATTTACTTCTCTATTTATCACATTTGTCTCCTTCCTTGTAGACTAAGTGTCTTTTTACTTTTATATCACTGGCGTTAGTCTGCCACATAGTAGGTGCTCAATAAATGTTTGCTGGGCAAAGGAAGTTATAGATAATATGATCAGGCAATCCCTCTGCTGGGTATATATCAAAAAAAAAAAAAAAGGAAATCAGAATATGGAAGAGATGTCTGCATTCTGATGTCTAGCAAAGTACTATTCGCCATAGCTAAGACATGGAATAAATCCAAGTGTCCATCAGCAGATGAATGGATAAAGAAAATGTGGTACATAAACACATTGGAATACTACTGGGCCATAAAAAAGAAGGAAAGACAGATACCTCATGATCTTACTTATATGTGGGAGCTAAAAAGGTTGCTTTCAAGGAGGCAGAGAGTAGAATAATGGCTACTGAAGCCTGGAGAGGATGGGGGGTAGGATGGAGAGAGCTTGACCAATGAGTACAAAAGCACAGTTAGATAAAAGGAATACATTCTGGTGTTTGATAGCACAGTAGCATGACTATAATTATCAATAATTTAGTGTATATTTCAAAATAGCTGGAAGAGAAGATTTTGAATGTTCTTAGCACGAAGAAATGATAAATATTTGAGATGATGGATCATGGTATCCTAATTACCTTGATTGGATCATTACACATTGTATACATGTACCACATAAATATGTATAGTTATTATGTATCAATAAAAAAATAAAGTTATGGCTAAATTAACAGAATGAACCATGGATAAACTTTTCTGCATACTTAGTGTCCTTGGCAGGTTTTAACTGGACTTTTAAATGTTCATGGAGAACAATGAACTTGGAGGGGGAAAAAAATCCAGATCTGATACTTAAATTTGTCATGTCTATTGTAAAAGGAACGTGTTGATTTCCATCCCATATTTCACAGAGTATTCCTGAGTGGACAGTCCCCCCAGGCCCAGCAGCCAGCAAGGAGCACCCCTTCCCCATTTTGATGCTCTCATTCCACAGTCTTTTAAATCCCTGAAAGCTAAATTTCTTGATACCCATTTCGGACATAACTCTAACGATGAACTAAAATTCCAATATAGGGAATAAAATTATGTCAGTTTCCTCACACATTTCCCAAACTTCTAGGGGAAAAAATATTTAGCACTTTTTTCCCCCCGAACATAATACACCACCCCATCCCCTCTCACGTGCCCTTCTCTTGCCCAGTTTTAAAATAGCAATGCCAGCTGCTGGCAAACACTCTTCGGGGATTTTAAGGCCACTAATCAATTTCACAGCTGGAGGCAAAGCACTTTGCTTGGAAATATTTTTCACGTGACATACAAGGTGTTTCGACCTGGTCAGGAGGCCAGGAGGCTCCGCTGAAGGAGCAGGGGCGGCTGCCGGCCCAGCCCCAAACTCACAGGGGAGTGAGAAGGTCGTAGGCTGGCGGTGGCCGCAGGCAGGCTGACCTCGGTTGCTAGCTACCTTTCCCACCCTTCCCTTGCTTTCTCTTGCCTACTTTCATTTTTAACAGACTGGGCCACAGAACAAGGAAACTTGAACTTCCCCAGGAACCTCTGGGAGCAGAGAGCTAGCAGGGTGAGAGCTGCTGGCTCCTCCTTTCTGGACCCAGAGAAAGACCCAAACTTAAAGCATATAAAGAGGAAATACCCCACCCCCTTTGGAGTCGACACCTTTCTCTTGCCTAGTGGTTCTCTGCCTCTAGGGGACATCAGAATCATAGGAGGGGTGCTCAGTGAGACTGCTGGGCCCTGACTCCGGCGGGTCTGGGGCAAGGCCTGAGCATCTGCATTTCTAACAAGTTCCGAGGTGCTGCTGACGCTGCCGGTCCTGGTCCTGACGCTGCTACCTTGGGAACCGCTGATTTTCTCTGTCCAATCAGATGGTTCTGTCACACACATCTTTGCTCACACAACAGTTTGCTTCCTTTGTGCCTCTCTTAGGAACACACGGCAGGTGTGCACCCCGGCACCGTCCCTTCAGACGTCAGCTAGGCCCAATCCGAGGACAGTGCACACTAAGGGGCTCATGTGGTCAAACTGTGGCTCTTGTTTAATTTAGAGTCAATTGTGTCAGGAGACTAAGAAAAAGGACTGTATTATAAAATCATCGTTTTAAGAGATTTTTCTTTCTTTAAGCTGCGAAACATATTTCATTGATTTGTGTTTCGTTAATATAGTAAGCTTCGATTGAGCATCCGCGTGCCAGTACGTGCTGGGATTGCAATGCTTCCTGCTCTTCAGACCCTTTTCCCAGAAAATCAAGTTATTTTTAATACTGAGTACAGATATCAGTTTTCAAATGGAAGCAGCTTTCTTCATTTCCTACCCAGAATAAATTGTCCATCGTGCCAGAGTGACGTTGCCATCCTTGCTGGAGCTCAGCCCAGAGACTGTGCTGGAAAGAGAACGTGGCTGAGTGGTTAAGAACACGGCTCTGGGGTGAGACAGACCTGTGCTTCGGCCTGAGAAAGCTCCAGACCCTCACGAGCCTCAGTTCTTACCTTACAGAGATGCGCAAATCCACACCTGGGCTGCATTCTCCACGTCCAAGTGGTAAAATTACTGAGGCCAAAGCCAAATATCACCATTCATAACATGGATTTCTGGAATAAAAGAATAAACCTGGTATTGTTATTGAAAAGCATTCTTCAACGACATCATCAGTTATCTGTTGTTGTAATAATGCGATGTAACCCGCAGCCATGAATGTCAGTGGCATTTAATAATAAACACTGAGTCTTTGCATTCTGTGGGTCGGCTGGGTGGTTCTGCTGATCCGGGCCTGACCTGCTGGGCTCTCTCAGCTCTGTGGCTGCAGTCACCTGGCGCGTGGGCTGGGGGCTGGCTCGTGTAGGATGTCCTCAGCTGCACTGCTCATCTCTGCTCCATGTGGCCGCTCGTGCTCCAGCAGATAACTGAGCTTGCCCTCGTGGCATGAGTGGGTTCGCAGAGTGAGGGCAGGAGCATGCACGGCCTCTTGAGAGTTGGGCTCAGCACGGGCACATGGGTCACTCTTGCTGCATTCTGTTGGCTAAAGTAAGTCACAAAGCTGCTCAGATCTGAAGTGTGGGGAAATAGACTCCACCTCTTGATAGGAGGGGCTCCAAAGTCATCTTGCAAAGGCCATGAATACAGAATTAGAGTCATTTTTGCAGTCAACCTACCACATTAACATACTTTTGTTATCAAAGTTTTATCAATCAAATGTTATAAGTTTGACATTACAGGGAAGAGACAATAATTTCACTAGCCACTGTCAGTCAGTTGCTAGATTTCAAGGAGCGTGTATCTCAGAGGTAGTGATTGAAGAAAGGCTGCCTAAGATGGAAAGTGTAATAAAATCCCAATAATCAGACGATTGCTCCCTAGGCCTGACCCTACCCCCCTCCGCCTTTACCCCCAGCCCTTTCTCCCCTGCCTTCATCACCTGGCCATAAAACCTTGACCTGCTGGCATTCCAGGTAAGCAGAGGATGTCATTTCAGCTTGGTGGCCACCGTCTTTCTGATCTCATGCATTGCTTTTTTCTGTGGACGCAGTAGTACATCTTCACTGGTATAATGTCAATGCCTTTTGTTCAAATCTAGTCCCCTGAAGGCTCTGTATTATGTAATTAATTGTAAGAATTGGTGTGTTCAATTTAAATGTCTCGCATCTCGCAACCAACTTTTAGCCAGAAGATGGAGTGCAAGAGCCAAAGGTAGGAAATCTTGGGAGGTTAATAATGGCTTTCATATATTTTTCTCTGTACTGAAATGTCTAGAATCTTATTCCTCAATTTAGTACTTAAAGCCCCACGTTCAGCCTCATATGCAAAGTTAGCCAAGCTGTTAGGAATGGGTTACCCAAATAAGCAGATGATTTAGATTTAATACTTTGTTGAAAACAAGACACAAAAGCATAAATGAAGGACCAGTGCAAGAGAATGGGTTTGGGTTCTGTTCTACTAAACGATGTACAACTAGTTATGTTGATGATTTTGTCTGCTTGTCTGTGTGACAGTCCCAAATCAGAAGGAGCAAGGTTAATCCAATTTTATGAGTCACTTTGTGGACATGAAATACATTGTCCAAAATGTTATAATAACAATTAGTAAATTTTGTAAAGGGTGATGGTATATAGGGGTTCTTTGTACTATTCTTATATTTTTCTGCAACTTTTTCTCTAGGTTTGAAATTATTTACAACTAAAAAGTAAACACAAAAAAACAGATTTTCTAGTTCATTTTAGTCAGTTGGACATGGCACGATTTTATCACTTGGCAAAACTAGAGCACTTGAACTGCCCTTAACCTTCTTCTTAAGCGGTGAAGAGCCCCAACAGTAAATGTTGAAATCTGGTGAGATCTATAGCCACTTGTGAAACTAAACTCAATTGGCATTAATTAAGGGAGTATGAAGATCTGATACACATCAATGATCAGAATCCCAAATTTTCTTTATGTTAGGAATCCTGGAATCTCCAGTGAGCTGGAGACAAGACAAACAGTGTCAAAATATTTCCATAGTGGGGTAGCGTTTACATGCTGGGACACCAGCAAGGCTGGGGGCTGAGGGGGATCTGGTCTGGGTCCCCCTGGTAGTCTTTTAGAAAGACTTCTGGCTTCCTGGGCTTGCTCATATCTGTGCCTCCGCCACTGTGATGCTGGCTCACACTAGAGCTCAACAATTGGAGGGCTGAGCATCCTATACGTGGGAGGCTAAATCTGTTCCAACACTCAGACTTTAAGGTAAACCAAACCCCCATCTTCAGCTTCACCCCCGAGACTACCCAAACAGGACCCACCCCAGAGAACGAAACAACAGCAAGTACTGTGCCGTGGCGCTGGTCACCCATTTATTACTTGGAGCTAGCTTAATCCTCTTCCTATCAAGCAACATATGGATTATATTTTCTCAAAAATTAAGCTAAGTTTGGCAAGCCCATGCAAACTCTGGAAATGTATGAATGAGTTCAAAAAGAAATTTTGGGGTTTTTTTTTTGGAGGGGGTGGCGTTGCTTGTTTATTTAGTTGTGGTTTTTCGTTTCTTTCTTAGCATCTATTACCTATTCTTTACCATGGGACATTGAATATTCAGGTGCCTCGGAAATAGTACTACAGACGTTGGAAGTTCGATTTTAAGAGCCGAGTTTGCCTCTCCTGTGGTTTCCGCACTCAGTGTCGTGACCACTGCTTTCAATCAAGCCGCCAAGATTTCTCCAAGTGGGGAGAGATATGGCTTTTACTGAAGTCCATAAATATGACCATTTATTGATCTCAACGTATTTATGTTCCCATTCATTCGGTGCTCACTTAAACTGTCCAATTTGCTTGACCCAGTCTATAAATGTAAATTACCTGCGTCTGAAACTAACCCTGGAAGGCGTTCCAGCGTGCGGGCGTTGGAACTGTGTTACTGCTACGGATTCACCAGGTCTCCAGGTAGCGCTCAGGCAGCCAATCACTCTTTCACTCCCCCGTTCTTCACACTCTTAAAATTAGTACTAAAAATTCATATTATTCCAAAATTGTAATTAAAATGCTATGGGAGGCCAGGTGCAGTAGCTCACACCTGTAATCCCAGTGCTTTGGGAGATTGAGGTGGGAGGATCGCTGGAGGCCAGGAGTTCCAGGCCAGCCTGGGCAACATGGGGAGACCCCATCTCTACAAAAAATTTAAAAAGATATCCAGGTGTGGTGGCACGCACTTGTAGTCCCAGCTACTCGGGAGGCTGAGGCTGGAGGATTGCTTGAGCCCAGGAGCTCAGCCTATAGTGAGCCGTGTGAGCAGGCCACGGCACTCCAGCCTGGGTGACAAAGTCTGACCCTGTCTCAAAAAAAATAAAAATAAAAATAAAACAAACTACTGGAATCGGTTACTAGATACATTTAGTAGAGCCACCAGTTTTTCTTGTTTAAAAATCTTTTTATTCGTTTGTGGAAGTCAGGAAGCTTGATCAATGTCAAAAGAACAAATATGAAACGTTTGCTGTTTTCTTTATTACAAGCCTCAAAGTGTTACACTGTGTAGCAGTATTCAAGGAATACTAGTAAAGAATCTCAAGGATCTAACTAGTCCTGGTCCTTTCTACTGGCCCAGTTATATATCCTAAGACTTCCCCTCTCCCTCCAAAGCTAGAGGTTATTTAGGAACACAGGGGTTGGAGATTTTCTGGCCACTCTGGTCATCTGCATGACTGCTGCTTCCTCTTCTCTGGTGAGAGAGTGTTCTTTGAACATCACTTTCTGTGACTTAACGCCACTGCCTCTAGTCTGTCTTCTCTGTAGGGGTGGATAGGCAGCTGTGGGCCCTCCTAAAATATCCCTTCACATTGTTGAAGAGAGTTTGCAAGCTGCCTCTCTCCCCTACCCTTTTATTTTCTTTATGCATAATAATAACCGTCTTAAGCTTTTCTATACTTTTCTGCTTTCCTTTTTTCAAATTTTTCTTCTGGGCCTCATGTCTCCAAGATAAATTGTCTCACTTCCAGGAATGAAATAACTAAAAATATGTGCACCTTGTAAAAATCAAACCGCTGCACACCAAAAAGGAAATTGGTAATAGAAATTAAGAATGCGGGTGATTTGTGTATTTTTTCCGATAGGACATCTTGTCTCATTTGTGTAACATTAGAAAACAGTTCATTGAAAATAAACACTGGGAAAGGAATGCTATTAATAGCAGTATGTGTGTTAAAATACTTGAATGGCATTCTGCATAGGCTGGAAATTTCTTTTTAACTTATTAGGAAATTTTAGAAAAGCGGATGAATTGAAACCCTTTTCAGCTTACTTAATAACGTGTTTATTAGAAGAGACACTATAATGATGTCAAACAATTTAGCACAATGCCTGGCGCATACCAGGTGCTTGATAAATAGTGGTCATTAGCTGATTGAGCTTCAGCCTATTCAAGTATATTTTCAACATAAAAACATTAAAAAAAAAAACCCAAAAAAACCTTCCTTCTCATTAAATAATGAAGGCTAGCGCATTGGAGACCCTCCAGATAACTGTTAGGTTACGTAAGAATTTGCAATATGAAGCAAGGGGTGTCCCGAATGCTGCAAAGCTGAGAAATGGTCTGAAATACTTAGCAAGTCATAAGGTGTTATTGGGACGCTAACATTTCAGAATATGGAACTCGTTAAGCATTTTTCTGCTCATTTGAATCCTACACAATGCAGAACATTCTCCCTTTCTTCTTTCCGTGGCGACATTCTGAGGAAATGCAGACCGAGGAAGCATCCAAGGACTCTTTAAACAAACACGAAGCTTAATTCAATTGTTTCCTGAGAGATTGACTTCTTGCAAAAGCCAAAGAAAATCTTTTGCTAATCCAAAAGGTACAAAAATAAGATTGAAACCATAAAACAGGGGAAGGCTTGGTTTGGAAAAGTTAACGGATTTGGACGGGGATGATTAAGACCACTGTGAGGCTGCCTTGTGAATTCCATCATTCTGTTTCTGCAAAAATCAGCAGCACAATGATTCTTTTATCCTTTTATGTTTTTACCAGGAGACTGGTAAGGCAGCTTTGATAAAGGAAATGAATATTTATATCAAATCTAAACACCCAGTATAAATGGGACTTTTTCCCTGTGACCTGGTTACATAAAAATAATGATCTTAATAATGAGAAATCTCAAGGAACCTATGATCCAAAAATGCCTTCTAAATTATCTTAATTCAAAAATGTGACATTATATTCAAGCCATCTAGTTTCTCAGCCTGAGTGTAAAACAACATAGTTTCATGCTGTGCAGCGATGTTAGACATCTTCCCACCTCTTCTTGCCTTGTGGGGACCAGCTCCACTCCAGCCAGAAATTGGAGCTGATCATCTAGAAGAGCAGAAAAGGAATAAAAGGAATCCTAACTCCACAGAGACAGGAATAAAATGCTCTGGGGAAACTGACCCTATTCCACTCTTAGCAGCCAGTTAGCGTCACTCCATCCTTCAACCATTCCAGATCGGCACAAGTTTACTATCTCTTATTCTGGACCAAGATCTAGTTTTCTCAAACTCAAGCTCCTGTTGTCACTTCAAGTCATCCCTCCACGGTCCACAGATAGAGCTAAGGCCCAAGGTGCCTGGGATGCTAGGACCACGCGAGGGAAGACCTCCCAGGGCTCCTTACGGCATTCCTGATGCTTATGGGAGGAGAAAGGGGAGAGGGTCTGTCGGTCAGCTCAGGCTGCCGTAACAAAATACCACAGCCTGGGCAGTTTCAACAGCAGACACCTATTCCTCACAGTTCTGGAGGCTGGAAGTGTAAGATCAAGGCTCCGCAGGTTTGGTTTCTCCTGAGACCTCGCTCCTTGGCTTGCAGACGGCTACCTTCTCGCCTCCTCCTCACACGGCCCATGCCAGTACATGGCTGCTGTCCCCTCCTCTGCTCATGAGGATGTCAGTCCTGTGGGATTGGGGCCCCACACTTAGGACTTCATTTAACCATAATTACCTCTTTAGAGACACTATCTCCTAATAAAGTCACACTGCGGAGTGGTGTTTTAACGTGCATTTGGGGGAGACACAATTCAGTCCACAACAGAGGGTCTGCAACACGTAGCTTAGGGGCTTGGCGTTGCGCTCAGAGGAATCTGGCTGTGTCTCGGACTTCTTAACCAACTGTATTTCTGGATCATTCCCTGTTAAAGGAATAAACCTCTCAAAATGGGTGCACCTGCTGCAGAACCTTCATGTGACATCAGGGGCAGATAACTAGTTTCACAGCTGCAGGTTTTTATTTATTTATTCTAGACTCTTTTTTTATTATGGTAAAATACACGTAACGTAAAATTTACCTTTAGTGACGTTTAGTATGTTCACACTGTGTGCAACCATCACCGCTATCTAACTGCAGAACATCCTCAACCCAAAAGGAAACCTTGTACCCACGAAGCAGTCACTTCCCCTTCTTCGTCCCCCTCAACCCTGACAACCACTGACTGTCTCTATGGATTACCTACTCTGGACATTTCATATAAATGAAATCAAACGATATGTGCCTTTTGTGTCTGGCGTTTTTCACTTAGCACAATGTTTTCAAATTTCATCCATGTTGTAGCATGTATTCGTGTTTGGTTCCTTTTTATGGCCAAGTAATATTCCAATTGTATGAATATAACACATTTTGTTTATCCATTCATCAGTCGTTGAACATTGTAGTTGTTTCTACCTTTTGGCTATAGTAAATAGTGCTGCTATGAACATTTGTGTAGAAGTTTTTTATGGACATATGTTTTCAACTCTGGAGTATATATACCTAGGAGTGGAATTGCAGGGTCATATGGTGATTCTACGTCTAACTTTTTGAGGAATTGTCAAACTGTTTTGCATAGTGGCTAAATCATTTTACATTCCCATCAGCGATGTTTAGGGTTTCAAATTTCCCTTTATTATTATTATTTTAAAAATTTATTTATTTATTTTTGAGACAGAGTCTCGTTCTGTCACCCTGGCTAGAGTGCAGTGGCATCATCATGGTGCATCACCATGGCTCACAGCAACCTCAAACTCCTGGGCTCAGGCGATCCTCCAGCCTCAGCATCCTGAGTAGCTGAGACTACAGGCATGTACCACCATGCCCGGCTAATTTTTTTTTCTTCTATTTTTAGTAGAGATGGGGTCTCACTCTTGCTCAGGCTAGATCCCTTTATTATCATTATTGCCAACCGAGTGAGAGTAAAGTGGCATCTGGTGGTTTTGATTTGCATTTCCCTAATGAATAACGAATGTTGGACATTTTTCATATGCTTGTTGGTTCTTTGTATCTCTTATTAGTAGAAATGTTTATTCAAGGCATTTTTAAATTGTTCTTTTGTTGTTGTTGTTGTTGTTGTTGTTTTTGAGTTGTAATAGTTCATACATATCCTGGATACTAGACTTTTATCTCATATATAATTTGAAAATTGAAGTAATACCTCCATGGTTGTTAACTCCATATTTCCAAGATGAAAATATAACCATAGTAAACACCACTATTAACAGAAAAGGGGCTCAGTAAAACAATGGGGTGAGGAGTAGGGATGGAAGAGAAGTATGTCAGATATTTAACGTTAATGTCAGATGAGAAGAAAAAGAATGTAAAATATGGAAATTACCTTTTTTGGAAGTCAGTATATAGATTATAAGAAAAAATAAGGAAGATGAAAGATGTAAAATGTTAAAGCAACAAGAAAGTTTTTTTCCTGAAAAATTTATGGTGATTTTTATTTTCAGATAAGGTTAGGTATCTAGCAAGACACATGACAAAATTTAAAAATATGTGATTGGACATATTTGTTTGGGTTTGAGGTCTCATTTGCTAACACAAACATTTTTAACTTAAAAGAACTTTTGGTAAATAAAATATGTATGTTCAGGACTACTTCTATTTATGAAAAAGAAAGAAAAAAAATGAATGAACCCAGTGAAAGCCATTCTCCTGAAACAGACTGCTGACGGGTGTGCAGATGGCAAGAACCTTCTGCTCTTGCCGAAACTTGCAAGAAAACACTGGAGATCTTGCAGTTTTTAGAACTGCCAGCCAAATGAAATATGATTACTTCCGTATGATTTGTATCAACTCCAGTTAGCAAAGTTATAAGTAATCATTTCTTTAGTTATATGACTTTTTGCTTATACCAGTGAAGATATGTCAGAAGTTTGCTTTTGAGTCAGTTGTATTTTATTTATAGGTATGTGTATATATATAGAGAGAGGCACATACTAAAATGCAAAATAACCTGAACATATACTTTTGCAGTTAACGTCCATAGAGTTCAACTTTTTAAAAGGGGGCTCTCATATATGTTTAAATATAGTTTGGCAGACTGCTTGACACTTAGTTTAGATTATAATAAATTATTATTATTATTACTACCTGTATGTCATGATTGCTAGTTATAGTTTCTCAGAAGAGACTAGTAAAATAGTATAGGCTGTCTGTTAAGGACGATGAGGGAATTTCTTTTTATTTCCTATGGAAGGGACAAGAGCACTTTAATATCTCCCTGTAATACCTCCCAGAGAGATGCTCACTAAGTACTTAACAATGTATGTTATAAAATTTCAGTACAATATACCAGATACACAAAGAAAAGATAAACACGGCAGAAGAGACAGAGTGACATGAAGGCCTTTGAGCACTGAAGACAATCAACCGCCACATGAAGTAACTATGAAACAGGCCTGTCCTTAACTTTTAAGGAATAAAGGAAACACAACAATAAAAAAGAGGTCACATTTGCTCAAAGCTCCACACTTCCAAGTTCGCCAGTTACAGACTAAATTGTAGACTACTTGGGAAAAACATTATACTTACACAGTGGCACTGCCCAGTCACGATTCAGTTCCAATACGAAATGTTAAACAATTTCTTTCTTCATAAATAAACCCTGACGAACTGTGGGTGTTTTGGAGAAGAGAATAAATGGGTAGTGGAAGGAGGGTATGGTATAAGTATTGTCTGAAATAAGTATAATTCTCCTGCCTTAATTTTTTTTTTCTAAAAGGAGACAATTTAAAGTAGTAACCCTCTGAACACCACCCTAATCAATTTATGCTGCCATAGGAAAATGACACCTCACCAGCTAGTGACTGGCACACGGCTCCCAGTCAATCCTGGGCTCTCTGTAGTGGAGGCTGTGGTGACCAGCAACATGCTGGGTGGGCTTTGGGTGCAAAGCAAGTGGAACTGGGTGCCTTCTAGGTGAACTGAAACTCCGTCTGTAGGGAGCAGGCAAGTAGCCTCACTGGTAAAATGAGGAAAATCATTGTGTCTTCTTTGTGGGACTCCTGTGGGGATCAAATGAAACAACAACGTACCTGAAACTCTCAGCAGGGTGCTTTGCACATAGTAAGCCCTCAATTAATGTTGGCTAATAGTATATTCTAAGAAAATGACTCATTCTGAAAAGCTGAGTCTTCCCTTGGCTATTTGTGGTCTAACCTTAAATGCCATTCCTGTGTTGATTTTTCTGACCTCCCTTTACCTCCTAACCCCAGATTATGTGTTTAAATTGATCCTGTATATCATTGGTCAGAGATTTTATCATACTTACATTATCTTTGTTTATTCAATTCTTTATCTTTCTGCCCATTTTCTGTTTTACTCTCGGAGACTTTAGGCTCTGTTTGAAGGAAATGGCCATGATGTCTGGCTTCTTGGTGAACCCCACACGGAGAAGAGTACACTGTAAGTGCTTAGCATGTATTGGTTGAATGAATAATTCATCGATACTGAAATTTTGTTAATTTATTAGCTTAAGAAAAGTTGGTGAATAGTGCAGTATTCTCGGTTTTATGAAACAGTAATATACAGTTTTATGTAGCTAAAATACAAACAAAAAACCAAGGAAATGAAGTGCAATACTTGGAGAGAGGTTTAGTGAAAAGAACAAGGTGTTTGTTGGAAAGTAGGGTAGATGGTTTTTTGTTTTTTTTTAACTTTGTTGGGGTGAATGAAAGAATAATCAACATTTGAGTCTTTCCATTAACCAGCGTACACAAATGATGGTTGTTTGAACCGGAGTATCTTTGCTGCCAATAAAATTGCCTGACTACAGAGTCAGGGACTTGAAAGGGATCTTAGCGGTTATTACATCCTATGTTCCACTTTATAGATAAAGAAACTGAGACCAGCAGAGGGTAACGATTCATCGCTGGTAGGGCTGGGTCTAGAACTCAGGTCTGCTGACTCCCAAGTCAAGTGGGAAGGGGCATTAGTTTCTTTAAAAATAACCACTGCTGCTTTAATAACTTTAGCACCTGTTGTTTCAGCTTCCGCAAGAGAGAAGCTATTAATTTCTCCTGCATCAAAGCTGAATTTCTGGTCTGTCTGAACCTTGTTTTCTTCCCGACTGCAGCTGTTGAAACCACGAAGGCCGAATGCTGGACGGAAGCACCTTCCTGCTACAATCCGATCGATCACCACACCCAAATATAGAAAGAAAAAAGTGACACAAATCATCTAGAAAGTGGCCAAATTTGTCATGTCTTTGCTGAACTTCATTCCACCTTTGGGTGGAAGCCTCGAGCCCACCAGACACCCTGCCACTGGGCCCGGACCGAGCGCGGCCAGGGCGTCAGCTGCTGCAAGCTGAGCGAAGGTTCAGCTGAGTGGCGCTTTCATTACCTGCGAAATGGAAAGTAATTATAATCCTTTGGGAAATTTTGAGGATCAACCCGAAGGCTGAATGCTAAAGATCTTCACTAAGCAAGGTTAGTTTGCTCTCTTTATTACTGCCGTTGCGTTTAGCCAGGCCAGGGTTGCTTAGGTCACGTTTGCAACCGCGCCTATTCTAGCAGGCGGCCCCGGCGCCGTCCGAAAGCGAGGGGCAGCCCGGCGTCTCGGGGCGTCCGGGGGCGGAGGGAAGCCCGCGCAGCACGCATGCGCGCCGGGGAGCCGCGGGCCCCTCTTAAGAGCGCGGCGCAGCGCGGCCGCGGGCCGAGTCGGGGCTGGCCGGGCGCCGGGGAGGCGACTTTGCAGGCGGCTGCCGCGCTCGGCTGCTCCCGGAGCCTGGAGGACTGAAACTTCCGTGGGAGGCTCCCGAGGGTGCAGGGCTCCCGGGGGCGCGGCGGAGAGGGAGAGCCTGGCGGAGGGCGCCGGGGGACTGCGCCGCGGCGAGGAGGCGGAGAAGGGGCGCCGGAGCGAGCCGCCTGCCTGGATCCGCGCCCACCGGCAGCCGCGGCCGCCGCCAGCCGGGCAGGCTCCCGGGACTGCGGCTGGGGGTGTGCCCGACCCTCGCCCGCGTCCTGGACGCTCCCAGGGCCGGCAGCGCTCCCGCGGCGGCGTGCGCTGGGAACCCCGGCCGTCGGCCCGGCGGAGCGGAGCGTCGGGGCTGCACCCCGAGGGCTGCCCGGGCGGCGCGGCAGCAGCCATGCGGACCGACTCCGGAGCTGAGGACACTGAGCGCGGCCGGCCGCTGCACTTGCTGCCCGGAGCCCTGCGCGCGCTGCCTGCCTTCTTCGCCCCTTCTCGCCGCTGGAGAGGGGAATAAAGTAGGGAGACGCGCCCGGCCCGCGCGCGGGACCCCCGGGGCTGAACGCCTGTGGCCGAGATCTGCCTCGGGGTCCGCAGCGGCGAGCTCAGCGGCCATCCGGCTCGGGTGAGCGTCCCCTCGGGGATGCGCAGGGAGAGCCCCGTTGCGGGTGAAGCCTCCAGGGGCTGCGGGATGGCAGCCCTCGGGGCCCTGTGATTCTGCACCCCGTGGGTTCCAACAGCGAGTGCCACCCTGAAGGCTCCCCTAACGGGGACTGGGCTGCCCGGCTGAGGAAGGGAATGGCTTAGGAGCCCCTCGCCCTGTGGCCCAGCGTCGTCTGCTCCTGGACGTCGCGGCAGAAGGGAGAGGCCTGAGTGGAAAGCGTTGCGAGACAGCGGGGAGGCCCCGGGGTCGCCGGAGCCACGACTTCTGGAGACTGCTCTACGCCCGCTGGAGACGCGCCGCCCGCGCCCAGGGTGGTGCCATGTGGGGCGGACGCCGCTCGTCCGCCGCCTCTTCCCGGAACGCCGCCTCGCTGCTCCTGCAGCTGCTGCTGGCCGCGCTGCTGGCGGCGGGGGCGCGGGCCAGCGGCGAGTACTGCCACGGCTGGCTGAACGCGCAGGGCGACTGGCGCATCGGCTTCCAGTGCCCCGAGCGCTTCGACGGCGGCGACGCCACCATCTGCTGTGGCAGCTGCGCGCTGCGCTACTGCTGCTCCAGCGCCGAGGCGCGGCTGGACCAGGGCGGCTGCGACAACGACCGCCAGCAGGGCGCCGGCGAGCCTGGCCGCGCGGACAAAGACGGCCCCGACGGCTCCGCAGGTAGGGCGGCCTGTGACCAAGCGCGAAAGGGAGGACGGTTGGCTTTGCCCGGACGTCCTGGACCTGGGAGCTTGGAGAGGGGAAGGGAATTAGAAGCACTGAAATTTCAGGAAAGGGATCGGACCGGGAGGTGGAGCCTGCATTCTGGCCCATCCATTACCTGTGTGTGGGTCACCAGTTCATCTCCCTGGGCCTCAGTTTCCCCATCTGTCAGCTAAAGGGTGGCATGGCATGGGTTTTCCGAAGAAAATCACACACCTAAGGCAGTGTGGGCCACAGACAGCTCCCGCATTCCTGTCTAGGGTCCTCTGTCCCTCCTGTGTCTCCCGTCTCTGTAGGGGTTAATGTCCTGGGGGATGCCCCAAAACGCGAGGGTGAGCCCCCTCCCAAGAAGGCCTGACGGGGGTGCTTCTCTGAAGGCTCCCCAGAAGGAAAACAGTTGCTCAGGGCTTTCCCGCGGGTGATGCACCGTGCCAGATGCCGGGGACGCCGGGCAGCACCCACGCCCTGCCCAGCCACGGCCTCTCAGGTTTCTGGGCGGTTCTCCTTACCAGACTTAGTAGGTGTAACATCAAAGCTGTGCCCAACCTTGCTCTTTGTGGCTGTGATTTTTTTTAATTATATTTTTTAAAATTGCGAGAACTGAAAGTATATCCGTGAAAGAATTTGGTAGGTTGCACTTCCGTCAGTCTTCAGAAACCTTTCCAATTTGCCTCCCTGGAGGCAGGTCTACACCACTAACTCCGTGTGTGTGTATTTAGTTTGGGAGTGGGTAGGGGTAAGAGGTAAGAGGTGGAATGCAAACGTGTCCCAGAGGGGGTTTCTCCTTTTGCTGCAGCAGTTGTGTTAACTAGAGGACTTTTTCACCAGCACTTTGTGCCCAGAGTCGAGCTGCCGGGGCTTTGGCATGGTGTGGTTTCTGTGTTTGTAGAGCTGCCTGCTGGGGCCTGGTAAGAGATGGCTCTTTTCAGTGCCGTTCCCTTTGCAGTCAAGCATTTTATTAGCATGCTACTCCTATTGTTCCGCTGCCTTGAGTCTGAAGAGAGGAGAAATGAGGGTGATTCCAGAAAAGGTGCCTTCTTAAATCGCAAGTTCAGCCTTGCAGAGTGTGTGGCCATGGAGTAAAGCCTTGAGAAATGAGCCAGAGTCTGAACTGCTACAATGAGGTGTCTGCTAAGTTGGGCTCATTAATGGCATCTAAAAAGTGGGGATGGCTGTGACAAATCAGTAGGCAGCAGACATCTCATGGTGCCGTGCGTAGTGCGTGGGTGCCTTCTTCATTCTACTTACAAACCTTTTTCCCTAAAAATTCTGTTCCATTCACTTCTCTTCTGCAGTGTAGAAAGACAGCATGCCTAATTAAGCCTGCCAGGGGCTTATGTCAGCACTGCATTCTTTACCCCTGTGTCGTTATTTACACTTCTAATTAAAAATCCTGGAAAGAGAACAGTTATTTCTCCCCAAAACTCATTATGTGGACTAAGACTGGTTTCAGCTAGTTTCTGCTATAATGTTTGGAGTACTTATTTTTTCTGTTTTAGTATTATTTGTTTACCTCTTGATAACATATTTAGGGCTGGTATCATAATTTAGAGAATTAAATATTTATAGCATGCCTAGGAACAGGCCCTGAATCCACTGCTCCGGTGATGCGTGGTTAGCCCGAAGTGATAGCGTAACTAGAACAGAACCACTGCTGGGAATCCGCTGTGCCACCTGCTAAAGGGGCGCTATATATAGAACTTGCTCTGTTCAGCACTGAAACTTCAGGAAATCTTCACTGTCAGCCTTTGGTTAAATACCTATAAAGTGTGTTTTACCGATACGGCATTATTTCTCCATGAATCCACGTGGCACTCTGTTTTAAAAACACTGACTCCAGAAATGCTAGAGCATTCAGGAGGAGCATAATCAGAAAGCCCCGCTGCTCTGATGGACAGTCAAAGGGTATTCACGGGTCTGACCTGAAATCCACGCGGGCTCCTTCCTAAAATGCTGGCGTGTCCAAGTCTGCACCGGCGCTGTGCTTTGCAATGACCGGTAAGACCCATTCCGACCCTGTCCTCATGTATTTTCCTGACAGATAGTCAGGGAGATGGGGCAAGAACACATCAGAAAATGTAGTTCTTGGTAACGCAAGGTGGAATTCCACAGCAGTGGCTCAGAGGCCTTCTGCAGCCTCTTCCCACCAGATTCTGCCCCTGTTAGCCTGTGTGACTAGTTTCTGTGCTGCCATCGCCTAAGCGCTCAAAAGATTTTTGTAAGAAAATAATTTTAAAATGGGGTTTGCTACTGGTTTAAGTGAAGGTTTTATTTTCATTTTTTACGGCTTCTTTTTTTAGAGTAAGCCCCCGGGTGTTAAGTATGGTGACCATTCCTTTACGTTCTGCAGACTTTCCTGGAGCAGACTTGCCTTCTTGGCTCACCTTGGGGGACTTTCCTTCCTGGAACAAATGTCCTGCTACTGCTGACATTTGTCTTGCTCAGTACGTTGCTGCACACTGGCTGGCTGCCGGGAATAACCTCCCTCCACCGCCACGCAGACCCCCTCGCCTCGCCACCGCTCAGAGTCCCACCCACGGACCCTCCAGCTAGGCAGCTGTGTGTGGAGTTGTTTTACCCGTCCTTGACCTTGCTGTGCCTTACAGACTCTTTTTAAAAATGCTAGTGGCTTAGAGTCTGACCTAAATGTTTGACTTGTCTTCCTATGGAAAAAAAAAAACCCAACTTGCTAAAAATTGGTAAAAAGAAATTTTTAAGGAATATAAATAAGTTTTTGGGGGGAAAAAAAGACTTTTAAATATAACTCATGGTTACTATGCAGGTCCTACAACTACCTGGTAGAGCAGATTTAAGGCTGGGCAGTTCAGATATTGTAGGAAGTCTAGAGCTGGAACAATGTGCACGCAGGAAACCCGTATTTTCACTCAGTTGGATATCCGCCCCGATCGATATTGCAGCTGATGCGTCCAGGTGTAAACGTTAACAGTTCTGCTGCTAGGGGTGATCCGCCATGCCCGCGTGGTCTTAGCCCCTTTCCTTAGCACCTGGTAGAGGACCCGTGCGTCTTATAGGCTACGAATATGTGAACAAACTAGCCCAGCTTAGGTCTGAGATGCTGAGCTTCGGTGTTGCTCATCATCCATTGCCACTGCCAGACACCCACTCTCTTCTGTGCTCCTACGGCAAATCCTAACGTGCGTCTGTCCTTTTCCGCAGTGCCCATCTACGTGCCGTTCCTCATCGTTGGCTCCGTGTTTGTCGCCTTTATCATCTTGGGCTCCCTGGTGGCAGCCTGCTGCTGCAGATGTCTCCGGCCTAAGCAGGAGCCGCAGCAGAGCCGAGCGCCCGCGGGCAGCCGCTTGATGGAGACCATCCCCATGATCCCCAGCGCCAGCACTTCCCGGGGGTCGTCCTCCCGCCAGTCCAGCACGGCCGCCAGCTCCAGCTCCAGCGCCAACTCGGGGGCCCGGGCACCCCCAACGAGGTCGCAGACCAACTGTTGCTTGCCCGAGGGGACCATGAACAACGTGTATGTCAACATGCCCACGAATTTCTCCGTGCTGAACTGTCAGCAGGCCACGCAGATCGTGCCGCACCAGGGGCAGTACCTGCATCCCCCGTACGTGGGGTACACGGTGCAGCACGACGCCGTGCCCATGACGCCCGTGCCCCCCTTCATGGATGGCCTGCAGCCTGGGTACAGGCAGATTCAGTCCCCCTTCCCCCACACCAGCAGTGAGCAGAAGATGTACCCAGCAGTGACCGTATAACTCAGAGTCACCCGCCGGGTTCCTTTCTGAGACTGAGAGGAAAACAGGGATGCATTCTCAAGGTGGAAGTCCACGCATGTTGGTGGCGATCATGGCGTTTGGATGGCTTCGTTTGCCCCAGTGTGTCTGAATACATCTCCCAGTTAGCATTTCTGGGTGCTTCGCCCCAGCGTATCGTTGATTTGTGATGGGAAAACAGCCTCAGCCGGAGATGCCTGTGTTGTTGCTGATGAGTGTATCACAAATGCTTGAGTCCTAAAGTGCCCTTGAGGTGTGGTTGTCAAAAGAATTTTATAAACTGATAGATGAAGCATTTTTATTATGTCGTTATTATTATTGCTTTTTTGTTTGTTTGTTTTGGACTGTACAAGATCAAAATACCTGCTGTCTGTCTTTTACCTGGGCCGTTGTTTTAAATAAGCGTCAAGGTTGAGGGGAAGACGAGACTATTACAGCTATTATAAAAGGAAACCAGTTGGAACTCTATGAGATCAGATATCTCCGTATTCCACAGGCACATCTTAATTTCATTGTAAAATGATATATATATATATATATTGTCTATTTTTGTGCTTTTTTGGACCTATTTTGTGCTTTTTTACCTTGTGTAGAGATCCTATTACAAAGTGTTTTCTACATTAAAAAGAGACTGAAAGAAATTGTATAGTTACTTAACTAATGAAGACATTGCAGAAGTCTGGTATTGTTTTAACCTTGAAGTAGTGGGTGGTGTAGTAATAAAACCATTCTTCCCCCTCTTGATTATATCTTAATTTTTCTGGCTTGACGGTGACATCTGATACGTAATCAGATGTTTTTTATATTGAAATCATAAACTATCACCTGCTGCTCTCGGAGTTACTTTTAATTTTGTCACGTGGTATGGGGTTGGCATTTCGTTCTGTTTGGTTTTCAGGTCCCTGTGTCTCTGTAGTCCTGAGTGCAGGTAATTACTGTAGTTACAAAGGAAGATCAGTATTTCTGCCTAAACCTGCTAAAACGTTTTCTTGTTTTAGTTATAAAAATTCACAGAAATGCATTGCAAAGTATAGCTCCTCAGCCATAGTCCTGAGACTCGGGATGAAATTTAAGCCACAGATACAATTTGCTTTGCAAGCCGTAAGGCTTTTTACACTCTCGTCATCAAAAATGGTTTATTTTTCAGGCAACAGGGACTAGTAAGGCAAGAGAAAAGCTTTTCAAAGAAATACTGCCGTTCTTTCCCTGCATGGTTCTGTTTTCTTTCTAGGCCTCAACAAGCACTGTATTCACTGCCAATGTTCTGAATTATCAAATTCAAGTGAATTGATCTGTGTATTGTTTACTTATAGAGAGGATAACTTTAAGTATGTGTAAGTGAATTTCTGACTGCTAGCAAAACCAAGAGTTTGTAATTAAGTAAATCATAGTATGGTATGGTCTTTTACATATTTATATCTATAGATATCTATCATCTTCCTATCCTTATCTGTCTCATGACTGAATAATGTAAAACCATTGTTGGCAGTTGGTATCAACAAAGATAATCTTTTTTAATAACCAAAGGCAGGGGAAAATCATTTTACTTATTAATAAAATATTTTATGATGTGAGCTCCTAGTGGAGTTGGATTTTTTTAAATTTTCATTGTACTTGATAATTTTTCAGATGGTCTCCTAAGTCTGTTAATAGAATAAAATTGCTAAAAATCATAAATACTGCTTTTCAGAACCAAGAGCCTACTTTTAAAAGTAATCAGTATCTGGGAAGTTTATGCACATGTTCTATGAATCAGTGAGTATTATTTTACATATATTCCATGGGAAATGTTGACAACACAAAAGAGACAGTTCTTTTAGGATCATTGTATTATCAAGCTACTGGGTGTTCCCTACATCATCTTTGATGGAAGATTCCTGCTTACGTCAGGAAGTAAAAGTCCTAGAACCTTGGAGTTGAAAGTGACCTCAGAGATCACCCAGTCTAGGGCTTGGCAAACTTTTCAGGAAAGAGCCAGAGAGTATAAATTTTAGGCTTTGCTGGCCACGTGGTCTCTAGCAGCGATTCAGTTCTGCAGAAGTGGCGCAAAAGCAGCCATAGATGATGCATTAACAAATGAGCAAGGCTATGTTCCAATAAAACTTTATTTATAGACACTGAGATTTGAATTTCATATAATTTTCACGTCGCAATCAGTTTTTTCTCCCAACCATTTCAAAATGTGAAAACCATTCTACCCTCCAGTGCTGTACAAAGGTAGGCAGTGAGCTGGGCTTGGCCAGCAAGCTACAGTTTGCCAGTCCCTAAACTAGTCCTCGCTTACCGGACACAGGTAGCCTCTGTGACGTTCTTGGCAGCCTGTTTAAACGCAGAGTGAGGGAGAGTGCTGGCTTTTCTTGCGTGAGATTATCTGATCTTTCCTCCTCTTCTGTGTGGTAATTAAATACCATGATTAAAGCAAAAGTGCACTTTAGCAAATGAAGTGAGTTTTTCATTTAGTCAGTGCTATTTGGTCTTTCCAAAATTATAACATCATTAGAAGCAACCTCAGACCTTTTCAGTTTAGGTAAAAGATGGAGAAATGTAGCTGGCAAAGTAAAAAGGTTCTAATACCTAGTTTAAGTGTACCTTCCTCGCTGTCATGAAATATAAAAACCAGAACCTATAAAGTGTAATTTGCACCCCCAGTAGAAATAGTCTAAAATATGTCAAAACAACCTACAGAATGGGAGAAAATTTTCGCATGCTACACATCCGATAAGGAGCTGATAACCAGAATCCATTTAGAACTCAGGAAAATCAGCAAGGAAAAATCAAACAACCCTATCAAAAAGTGGGCAAAGGACATGAACATAAACTTTTTAAAAGAAAACAGAATAATGGCCAACAAATGTATGAAAAGATGCTCAACATCTCTAATCATCAGGGAAATGCAAATCAAAACTGCATATCATTTTTCTCCAGTAAGAATGGCCTTTATCAAAAAGTCCCAAAACAAAAAAAAAAAAGTCCCAAAACAATAAATGTTGGTGTGGATGCGGAGAGATAGGAACACTCCTACACTGCTGGTGGGACTGCAAACTAGTTCAACCTCTGTGGAAAGCAATATGGAGATACCTTAAAGCGGTACAAGTAGATCTACCATTTGATCCAGTAATCTCACTACTGGGCATCTACCCAAAAGAACAAAAGACACTATAAAAAAGATACCTGCACTCGAATGTTTATAGCAGCACAATTCACAATTGCAAAGTTGTGGAAACAATCCAAGTGCCCATCAATACATGAGTGGATTAATAAAATGTGGTATATGTATACCATGGAGTACTATTCAGCTATAACAAAGAATGATGATATA
>CAUYPO010096594.1:0-14064 GCA_963574435.1 Cheirogaleus major
ATCATATTGTTCATTGTCATCAATGCTCATACAAAATAATGGTGTGCCCTGTTATTCTTTAAATCTAATTTAATGGCCTTAGCCACTTTTGTCTACCTGGAGCTTACTAACATATGAGAAATAAAGAACTTCAGGGTACTGAAGCCACAGAACACTTATGCAATGGACTGAATGCTTCCTCCCCCCACTCCCCTTCAATTCTTGAAATCCTAACCCCCAATGTGATGGAATTAGAGGTGGGATATTTGGGAAATCATTAGGTCCTGAGGGTGGAGCTTTCGTGAATGGGATTAATGCCTCTATGAAAGGGAGCCCGGAGAACTCTCTCACCCTCTTTCCACCCTGTGAGGATGCAACTAGAAGTCAACAGTCTGCAACCTGGAGGAGGGCCCTCACCAGAATCCGACTAAGCCAGCACCCTGAACTTGGACTTCCAGCCTCCAGAACTATGAGAAATAAATATCTGGTATTTACTTGGTAAGTATCAGTCTGTGATACTTACTTATAGCAGCTGAACTAGGACAAATACATTTCCTGGTCTTCTTAAACAAATGCTACTACACATAATGTAACTTATTCTCAGAAGACTCAGTTTCATAATTGTGATCATCAAGTTGGGCTTTGTTAGAACATAGTAATACTCCTCGGGACTATTTGTAAGTTAGGGTTACATGTGTCTTCTTTAAATGGTTCCCAAGCCACTCTGCTTTTGGAGCTTAAGACTACATTTTGTAGTTTTCCTGTTTCTTCCCCGAATGCTGGCTCTCAGCTGTTATATTCTGAGCAAATCTTTCTTTAGCTCTTTTAATTCAGTAGCATCAGCATTATCTGGAAGCTTATTAGAAATTCAAAACCTGGGCCCCATCCCAGGGCTTCTCAATCAGATTCTGCATTTTAGTAAGTTTTCCAGGTGTTAAATATGTACATTAATGTTGGAGAAGCAGACCAGTGATTCTCCACTTTGACTGCACATTGGCATTACCTGGGGAGAATTACAAATACTGACTCCTGGGCCTCCCTCCACCCCCATAGCATTGATGTAATTGGTCTAGGGTGTGCTGAGAGCACTGGAGGTTTAAGAGCGCCCTAGGTGATCCTAATGTGCAGCTAGCATGCAGGACCACTGCTGTGTGGCTACTTCCTCCTAGTTGCTTGAACTTGCTGGTTCAGTGATTGGGGAAGCAAGATTATGCTTGCAAGATTGTGCAACTGTGCTAAATAGGCTTCCAACAAGGGCTAGAGAAGCCTGGCCTATACAGAAATAATAATAGCCCAGTCATTAAGGAGCTTCTGTGGGCCAGAAACATTATTTCCAATTTTCATTATTCTTACTTTTACCCTAATTTAAATTTAGGAAACTGAGCCTCAGTGAAAGTGAGCCATGTTTCCAAGGTCATGTAACTGCTAAGTGGTAGAACTAGAATTTGAATTCATCTCTGGTTTCTAAGCCATAGACTTTTTCTTCCAAACTCAGGAAACTTTTATTCCCAACCTATGTGAGCCATGACAATTGGGCCTTGGAACACCAAGGCTGCTCATAGGCCTTTGTCACTTTCTTCCAGAGTCTGGGATGGGTTCTGTTCAGGAAAGGTTACCAGGTAAGGGATTAAGCCCCAAGATAAGTGATTGTATATTGAAGAACTGTTTTTCAAAGTATGTAATTTTATAGAGGGATAAATTGGACCACAACAAGAACAGTCACACAGTTCTACAAATCACATGGTAGAAGGAGTTCAAGGTTATAGTGAGCTATGATTGGGTCCCTGCACTTCAGCCTGGGACACAGAGCAAGGCCCTGTCTCTAAAAAATAAAAAATAAATTTAAAAAATCACATGGTAGAAATTGACCAGTGCAGAGAAACTTCATGACTCCCTGGAAGAGGGAGGAATTATGTGTGGATTGAATCATGCCTCCCCAGCATCAACTTCTTAATATTAATAGTGAGAGGATGTTAGTTACAGTGCCAAGCACACTGGGAGCATTATCTCACGTCATCCTCACTACAATCCTATTGAATTTGATATTAATTTTTCCTATTGTACAGATGTGGGACTGGAGGCTGGGAAGTATATTTGCCCAATATACTTGCAAGATAGCTTAAAAAGAGCAGAGCTAGCATGGAAATTCCGGTTCAAAGCCTGTGTTATTTCATCTATGTTCCATGACTTCTTAATTTTTTAAGTGAATTGTCCCTTCAGCTGAGTCCCTTCTGAGTCATTGCTTGCCACGCCCCAGGTTTGGGACAAATGGCCCAACATTACTTGACATGGGTTAAGGAATAGCTCTTTACAGGAAATGGAAGAGCTTCTGATAGACAAAAGAAGAGAAAGAATAGACCCCCATCAACCATCAATCCGTGAGAGATGTGTTGGTGCCAGGGTGCCTTTCTCCTCTGCTATTTCTGCCTTTCCATAGATCAAGGGTGAGAAATGGCCTTCTTAATTGAGGAATAAATAGGCAGTTTGGGCTTCGGATGCAGCTTTTTATAGGATTCCTATTCCTAGCCCAGCACCTGAAAACGTGGGCCTCTTGTGATATTATAGAACCTGCTTCGGGAGCAAGGAAGCCCATAGTCCTATGAGAAGCTGAGCTTAGGGTTAACATCCATCCCAGTGTAATTAGCTGATTGTCTAGGCTACCTAGAAGAAGCTGCCAGGGTCAATTTTGGCAGGGCACCTGTGAGAATACCTGAGCATGGAGTCATCACAGCGATGTGGGCAAGCAGCTCTGGATTTGTCTTCCAATCAACCTAGGTAACTAGCCATGAGGAAAGAATGGGAGGAAAGGACGCAGGTCTGAGGTGTAGCAAGTTCTGCCGCCTCCTTACTTTGGGCCTCCTATTTCAACCATATCTTCTGCCTGGCTAGTGAGTGTGGCAAGGGGCAAGTCTGGCAGGAACAAGCTGATCTCAGGCTGGAGAGGTGAAGAGGGAGGGATCACACTCCCTGAGAGTGGAGGGCGATTTGAAACAGGTAAAATTTTTAAACATCACTATCTCATATTTTTGCTCCCTCTAAATCATGGGCCTGGGAAAAGCCCTCATTTCTTTGAACAACCAGGTCCAACTGGGTTTTTCCCCTCTTCCTTGTTTCTTGGGAATCCACCAATAAATATGTACCCATAATTTATTCATATCCTTATCCTTTCTTGCATGCGGCCCCACCCCAGCCCAGGGAATATTTAATTCAATCACTTATTTTCTTTCATCTGTGACATGAATCATATCTTATTTCCTAAGGCCTAGGCTTTTAAAACTCAAAAGCCTGGAAGAGTCTTTGTTTTTGTCCCCACCCCCACTTTCTCCTATTACAGGGGTGGGGAAACTTTTCATGTTAGAAGGCCATGTTAATTTAGCTGTAATCAAATAAGGCTGTATTCAAGAAACTTCAATTAGATACACTTAAAAATGTACATTATTTTGTAAAAATCTAACTACTGTGTACCTGATAATTTCAAAAAAAATGAAAACTATTTGTTATTCTTAAAGACAACTAACCTTTTAATGACTTTGTTGTGTCTGCTTTTTGTTGGAAAGCATTTGAATATTTGGTTGTAGCATGGAGGTCCACAGTTTCAGTTGGTTCTCTAGATGGGTATCAGTCATTTGTGACCTAAGGGCATCTTCATTTGGGTTGGATAGGAGAATGTAGATTTGCAGCAATAAGTTGTTGAAAAGCAAGAAAGCATTTTTTGGGTATGTTGCCAAAGGCGTGGGTATTCTGCTGCATTTTTCCATATTTCTATTGGATCTTTCTTAGCATCAAGCAATGACTTTGAAATGTCATCTACTGAGAGCTCAATCAATTCCATCTGTAGTTCTTTAGGAGTCTTGGTAATATCAACTAGGTGAGGCTGAAATGCTAATTTGAGTGTGATGTCGTGATTCTCCACGTCAGTGAAACCTGTCACTGTATTCTCCAATTAATAGTTCTATAACAGCTGCATATTCTTCAAATGATTCATATATATCATCCTGCTCATCAATGACCTTTGCTAACTAGGGAAAATGTTCATCTGAAATTTCCTTTGGAAGAAGATGTGCTTTGGAAAAAGATAGCTTTTTTTGAAATGCTGGGATTTTTAGCCACATTTCACACATAGACTTAGTTTTACCTTGCAAAAATATATTCAAGCTGTTTTGATTTGACATGATATCACACAGAAATGTGGCATTACTATAGAAATCTTCTTTCAATAATTCACATTGCTCATTCTGTTCTTCATACAATTTACTGTTCTCACAGAGATAAAATATTGGCTCACACCTATCTCTGTGATAGCCAATGCACTTTAGAATGATACGGCAAATCCACACTAAATACCTCATCTCATCGTTCAACGTTAGCATGTTACAAAACTGATGATACCATGTTGCACTGGCAAAAAATATAGTTAACAATACTTATCATTTGTTGCAAAGTGTCACTTAAAATAGTAGGTTTAGCAAAGATATTTTGCTGATGCAAGATACAATGAAGAGAAATGAGGACATCTGGATCTGTTAATACTCTTTTTATCTGTACAATAAACCCTTTGTATTTTCCGGTCATGGAAGGTGCATCATACACGCACTCACTAAATTTATCAAATTCAGTCTAACTTCATGACATGTATCTTGAAAGCTGTTGAAGATATCTAATCCCCATGTTCTGTTCACAAGAGTGCCCAAAGCGAGTAACTCCTCAGAGCAAAGAAAATCTTCTGTTATGACCCAAATGAAGTACAAAACCTACATTAAGTCAGCAGTATCAGTTAATTCATCCAGAGTGACTGAATAATATATATTTTCCTTTTGAAGTATTGCATGAAATTGTTCTGTTAAGTTGAAAGCTAATTCATGCTGCCGATCAGTTATGGTTCTCCTTGAAATAGGCAATCATTTGTACTTTGAAACATTATCAAGGTCTAAGCATCACCTAATGGCCTCCCTTTTCCCCCCAAGTATATAAGCTATTTTATAAGTTGCTTCAGTGGCATTATTTCCAGGTGTTAGTGCTGCTTTAAAGAATGCTTTTGCTTTTCATCTTTCAATTTCTGCAATACAATCTTTTGCACCTCTCTCTCTAATTTAAAATATTTGTGGTCCTTATGAGTGTTATAATGCTGATGAGCATTGAATTTCTTTAATGTTGATATTGTAGTCTCACAAAGCAAGCAAATCATCTTATCTTTAGCAGAAAAAAGATAATATTGCAATTCCCGATCCTCTTTAAAAAATCTGTTTTCTTCCTTTAGTGTTCTCTTGGTCTTTCTTTGACATGATGGGCTGTTAAGCAGACAGAATTTAAAAACACTGTCGAATTGTGCAACTATTCACAAATCCCACCTCAAACAGAAACACACTGCACCATTGTCAAAAGCTGGCAACACGCTGGTGTACTCGACCCCCATAAACTCTTGTCAACCAGCCTCACACGGTAGTGACGCCAGTCAGGCAGGGGATGTTAGAATGAAATTATGAGCATAGCAGCCCTGATGGCTTACTAATGTTCTAATTGTGCCAGTCAATCTGGGAGGATTATTTTGTTGAAACTTATTTTATTCTTTATTATTTTAAATATGTTCATTTTAAAAATAAAATATAAATATAAAAGATGAACAAAAATGTATCAATAAAAATAAAAGGATTTGTTCTGTAAAATTTGGATTCGGTCAAGAGGCAAGTACTTAAGGACCAAGAAGGCCACATGTGGCCTTAACACCGTAGGTTCCCCATCCCTGAACTGTATGGTGACCCTGCTTCTCCCCACCTAAGGTAACCATAATCACAAATCTCATGCTCATCATTCTCTTGTTTTCCCATTTATATAATGTTATTGCATCTATATATTCCTAAATATTATAATTGGGGTTTTTTAAATTTTAGTAGTTTTAAAAATTATTCAAGATTCTCATGCTATATGCAATCTTTTAGACAATTTTTCACATATTATATTGCTAAGATCCAATCATATTATTGCATCACTTAGTTTATTCATCTTTGCTGTATAATGTTCCTCTGTGTGACAATACTGTACTATTTATCAACCACTCAAGGTGCCAGCACTTGGAGTTCTTTCCAGATTTTGATTACTGAGAACCAGACTGTTATGCATACTCATGTGCATGTCTCTTGTGGAACATGTGCAAGAGTTTCTCATAGGTATAAACTTAGAAATGAGGTGACCTGTTAGATCACAGGTGTATGAATGTTCAAATTAGGACGTAATGCCAAACTGTTTTCCAAGTCATTGTACCAATTCATACTGCCACCAGCAATATTTGAAGATCCTTTGGACCTACATCCTCTTCAACCACTCGATAGTGTCAATCTTTTTAATCTGGAGCCAACCAAATGTGTGAAATGTGTGTAAAAGGATATCTCAATGTGATCTTGATTTGCATTTCCATGATTACTAAAGGTAACAACCATCGCTGGATATGATCGTTGGCTACTTTTCTTTCTCCCTAACTCTTCAGGGTTTCAGCCTGAATGTCCCCACCACCAAGAGAACTTCCCCAACAGCTCTCTCTGTGAAGGCAGCCACTCTCGAGTACATTACTCTGTTCTCTTTTCTTTATGGTGTCTACCAACACCTGAAATTATCTAGTTTGTTTATTGATCCATGGTCTGTCTCCCTCAACTTTCATAAAATACAAGCTCCAAGGATCTTGGTTGCCTTGTTCATGGGTTCCATCTTCAGTGCCCAGCACAGCAGCAAGTGCCAAGTACAGAGCAGATGGAATACGTGAGTGACAGAGATATGCACTGCATCAAGAGTTATGTTCTAGACTCAGATGCTCTGAGTTTCAACCTCAGCTCTCCCACTTGCTAAGCTGTATGATCATGAACAAATTACCTAAATCATCTGTTCCTGAGTTGCTCCATCTGTAAAAAAGAGGTAATAGTAGTCCTTAACTTCATGGATTAGTTATGAGGTTTAAATGAGTTAATAGTTGTAAAGTTCTTAGACCAATACCACAAACACAACAAGTGCTCCATAAATGTGTTATTATTATTAAGGTGTGGTTTTTGTTATTACTACACCATGGCTTGAAAGCATTAAGGAACCTAGCCAACCTGGCCTAGAGCTTCCTCCTGCCCCTCAGCTGCTGTGTCCCTCTGGTCCTGCAGATACTCATTTCCCCAGTCTAGCAAAAGAAGTAGAGAAGCACATAGGAAAAAGTTCTTGGGGCAGTTTATTTTCTAGAAAACAGCCTAGTCGCCCCAACCCTGAAGAAGGTAAAGAGCAGCGCAGGGAAGGTGCTCAACAACACCTGACGAATGATGACTCAGAAACCATCAGGCCATACACCCTGTAACCCCAGCGTCACATACACACAAAATCACCGCATCCTCCCCCTCTCCCTTTATTTTGGCTCATATTTTCATAAAAGGGAAAGGGAAGTTAGAAAACGGGCAGCAAAAAATTAAAAGCAGATTGGATCAGGAAAGAGGGGAACAGAGAACAGGCGCAAGGGAGAAAGGATGGAGATGGAAGAGATGAAGGAGGAGATGGGAAACTTTAGGTCGCGCTGTGACGTTGGTCTCTGGTGCAGAACGTTAAAGCACTGAAAATAGCATAAGGGAGTGTGCCCACCCAAGGGAGTTTTTAGTTTTAAGGCCTGAGTGGGGGCAGGGAAAGGTAAGCAGGAAGAGGCGGGGCAAGGGACCAGGGGCCTGGGGAGGGGGAGGAGAGGAGAGGAAATCCAGGCAAACTTCACTTTATCTTCTCGCCTGGAAGAGGCTGGTCCCTTTTAAATCTGTGGCCCCAGTCAATGTCACCTTAGTCGCGAGCTTACCTTGTTCTGCACCCAGGAGCCCCGCTCCATTTGAAGCTTCCCTTGCCTCAAAGTGGTAAATGCGGCCTTGGTTAAACGCGACAGGGGCCAAAGCCCAAGTGCGATTTCACTGAGAATTCCGGCGGGTTCCCTGGGAGAAACTGTTTCCATCTGAGAAGGATCAGGAGTCCTGGCCGGGAGCAGCTAGCTGCCTCTCCGGGTGTCAAATGCCGAGACTGCCCGCAGCCGGGGAGAGCCCCGCGCGCCCCCTCCTCCCCCGCTCCGGGGCGCGGCGGGGGGCGAGCCGGGCCCCTGCTGCCCACTCGCGGCTGGTCCGGGTCCCCCTCTGGGAAAGCCAGCTCCCACCTGCCTGTCCCCGCCTTGGTACTGACCGTACTGAAAACTGAACCGAGTCACTGGGTGCCCTGCGGGGACTGGGGACTCCCTCCTTCTCCGGTCTTTGGCTGGCAGGAGCGAGCTCTGTCGGCCGGGGGCCCCGAATGCTGGGGTATTGCCGACCTTGAGGCTACCGAGGGGTGTGCATGCGCCAAAAATAAAACGCGCGCGCGCACACACACACACCCGCGGATCCACTTGACAGTTCCCTCCCGAAGAAAGTAACAGTCCTTAAGCAGCATAAAGCACGGGGGAGGAAGCCCAGCGCTGAAGAACGAAAGCCAACATCACTCCCTAAACCAAATTTGGGGATGATGTGAATTTTAAGGTTTAGATTTAAGCCTGTCGAAGGGGAAGGGGAAAAAAAGATACGGAACAAATTCCATCTCGTGTGTATGTGTGTGTTTTAAGGTCGAATTTCGGGTGTTAGCCAGAGCTGCAGAGGAAAGAGAGGGAGGGAGAGAAATCACAGATTGTGGATGTTCCGATACAAGGTGAGAAACGAGTCTTGATTTCCATTCCCATCGCGCCCTCCCGGCCCCCGCGCGCAGCTGCCCGGCGCGGCAGGGGTTAAGGCGGCGCCCGCCCGCCCGCCCGCCGGCTTCCCCGGGCCCCGCACGCCGGGCGCGGGCGGAGGGGAGAGCCCGGAATCTCCCGCCCGCTCCCCCTCGGGAGGGCGCTTCCCGCCCCGCTCTATTTATAGCTCCTCTTCCAGCTGCTGCAGGGAACTCACCCGCCGCGCGGAGCATTCTGAGCTCTAGAGCCTTCCAGAGACAGGGGATTTTCATAAATTCTGTGAATGGCAGAAATGTCTCTAGCCTTCTGGATTTTGATTGCCACTGTTCAATCTGTCTTTCATACGTTCTATTTTCAAGTTGAAGAAACAAAACAAAACAAAAAAACCAGAAAAACGGGAGCTCTTTTTGAGACAAGAGGTGAATGCAGACCGGCTGTTTGTTATGCTGGGGACCCCTTTGTTAGGAGATCCCAGAAAGAGGAAAACAATCCTCCGTGCATTTACTTGGCTGCAGGCTCATTTCACGTTTTCTGCAACACTCAACCTGAGGTTTGGCCGGTCAGTCATGTGGCCAAAAAAGAGGTATAAAGCGAATTTAAGAGCAATGAAAAATCCCATCCTCTGCCATCTGATTGATTGCCCGATTACTAGGGGTCCCAGGGCTGTCTGTATGAAATGCACAGCTGGGTGGTCTCTATGTCAAACGCTCCACCAAAGCACCAAAGAAAATGGGCTCGTTACAGAGCCACATATGGGTTCCCTGCCCCAGTGGACGCTGGTGACTCAGGAAAAAACAAAATCTGCTGACTGGAGTCTTACCTTCAGCATTAAATGGAGCACATTGTACCAGTCTAGAAGGTTCCAAACTGATGCCTTGTTCCCAAGCCCTTTCCTTCAAATACACCTTCCAGTAACAGTATTGAGCCTCTGTGTGGTGAAAAGACCCTGCGGGCCCCCTGGGAGCTGCAGAGGCTGGGAGACCACCAAAGAGGCACTCCCACTCCCAGAGGTCTGAATGGTGGTACTAAGACACCCACCTCAGCCCTACCTTCCAGCCTCCAGGTTTTTCTTTTGGGCTGATTCCAATATAGTAAGAGGTTATTATTTATTTAACTGTGTTTAATCAGAATGATCCTAGAGTGGGGGGTTCTAATTAATTTTATTTTCCAGTATTCTATGGGCTAGGTAGAAACCCTCTTTGGTTTAGTTGCTCATTGCTGAAGCACTTTCCCCTTGTATGCACTTTCCCATCCTAGCAAGGAAAGGCTACTGAACATACTGTTCCTGGGATGGGTCAGGCTCCCAGGATGCATCAGGCAGATGCAAAGGAAAGACCCTGGAGCCCTTGTCCTGAGTTCATCCTGGCTGTTTATGTGATCTTGTTCAATTTACTATCTGTGCTTCAATTCCTTATCTGTCAAATGTGAATGATAGTAATGCTAGGCACCTCATGAGGTTCTTGTGAGATTCAATGTGGTAATCTACATAAATTGCTTAGACTAGTGCCTGGCCCCTGGTAAAGCTTAATAAACATTAAATGTTATTATTACTGTACAAATTTGAGCTGGAGTTGATTTAGCTGAATTTGTACAAAGGGGCAATGAAATAAAATCTATTTTCTCTAAGTAAATCCATGCTATAAATTAATCCCTTTTCATTGTGTTAAAGCATATGCCCGAAGGCATTCCATGTGTAAGGGAGGCCCCTGGTCATTGACCCTGCATTTTCTTCTTTCAGTGAAAGAAAACAGCCTCTCACAAGACCTTTAAAAAGTCTTGCTGCTAATCCATATAAAGCACACTCTGACACCCACAGTAAAGAATCACACACTTACTGTGGCTCACCGCTGTCCTGAGGATAACACTTTGATATATGAAAAGTTCTTTAAACATAAAAACACGCCATGAAGTTTTCCAAGGGACTATGAAGGGGAAGTATTTCTAGTTAGCTGAAAAGTCAAAGCTCAGTATTGGTTCATACAGTGTCTTAGTTCTCCTCCTAAAGAATTAGGCTCTAGAAGGTATGAACTGGGTTCTATGAAGAGTAGTACCAGCAGAGAAGGCTGCTTATATAACTACTCCAATATTCACTCCCCCCCTTCTTTAGAAGAAAACCCCTGATTTTTAGCCTTTCAGCCAGGCGTGGTTATATAACTATGTTCTGGCTAGCAAACTATAAAAGAAAGTGTCATGTGGTAGATTTCAAGAAACCTCTCCAAAGATACCTGGCTCTGATGGCTTTGTACTGTGTCAGCCTAACTATGTTGGAGCAATATGTCCAGTAATTACCTTCCCCATATGGTCCTGAATTAGCACGGGCCACAAGAGAAATTTGCACAATATTGGAAGCTGGAAGTGAAGCAACAGCTCATGCACCTTGTCACAGATCTGCTGGCTCACATTGTCAGCATGAAATAGCAGCCAGTTCGCAGCAACTCCTTCAGCTTCTCCAACTCCTGGACAAGGTGCATGTTAGCTCATGACAAAAGTCTCCAGCCTCTCCTATGGGTCACCAGCATCACCAAAGTTGGAGGCTTGGAGGTAGTTTGAGATTGACGCAGGTTCTACTTTATCCCTGTGGGTTCTCACATTGTGTCTGTACCAGATAAGGTTCTACCAGAGAGACAGAACCAGTAGGGGATATCTATACACACACATACAGTCATCCCTGGGTATCCATGGAGAATTGGTTCCAGATGCCCCCACAGAACCCAACATTTATCGATTTGCTTAAGTCCCTTATATAAAATGGCATAATATTTGCATATAACCTATATATAT
This sequence comes from Cheirogaleus major, assembly GCA_963574435.1. Taxonomy (NCBI): domain Eukaryota; kingdom Metazoa; phylum Chordata; class Mammalia; order Primates; family Cheirogaleidae; genus Cheirogaleus; species Cheirogaleus major. The sequence goes on from CAUYPO010096594.1 coordinate 11,456, forward strand.
CCTCCTGTATGCTTTAAATCATCTCTAGATTATTTATAACACTAATATAATATAAATGCTATGTAAATAGTTGTTATATTGAATTATTTACAGAATAATGACAAGAAAAATAGTCTATGCATGTTTAGTAAGATACAACCATTCATTTTTTTAATAGTTTTGATCTGCAGTTGGTTGAATGCATGGATGCAGAGCTCAGGATACAGAGGGCTGACTACCTGTGTATATCTGTAGATAGATGATAGATAGGTAGATAGATAGATAAGAATAGGCTATGTGATTGTGGGAGTAGGCTAGGCAAGTCTGATATCTGTAGGGCAGGCTGCCAGAAAGACCATACTGGGACTCTCAGGAATGAGCTGAAGCTGTTGTCCACAAGTAAAATTTTTTCTTCTCCTGGGAAGCCCCAGTTCTACTCTCAAGGTCTTTCAACTGATGGAATCAGGCCCACCCTGATCATCTAGGATATTCTTCCTTGCTTAAAGTAAATTGATCATATTCTTTAATTACATCTAAAAAATATTTTCACAGCAAGCTAGATTGATCATATTTTTTAATTGCATCTACGAAATATTTTCACAGCAAGCTAGATTAGTGTTTGACTGAATGACAGGGGCCTATAACCTAGCCAAGGTGACGCATAACACTGACCACGACGATGCCCATCTTTCCTTCCCAACTGCCTGTCCTGCTGTTTTCAGGCCTAGCACCATACACAGGACCGATGCAGGAAAACATAAATAAATTAACCAGTACCCACATTTGTGGAAGGCCAAGTCCCTTTTTCTATTTCCTTCCTAGTGGATCTGCTTCTCTGCTCACCCTGTTACCAATAGAATGGCACACATCCTTTGCCCCTTTCTTTCCTTTCCACTACCCTGCTGTCTAGCACACAGATAGGATGGCTAGAGAAACCAACTTGGACATGAAGACAATGGCTACATCCAGGGGTGGTAGAGAAGTGACCTGCAAGGACCTGCATCCTGAAGATTGCAGAGCTGCCACACCACCCCTGAGCTGCATGTGTCCATATTTCTTTCCCATGAGAGAGAGATCAATTTCTATCTTATTTAAGCCACTGCTATGTTGATCTCACTGTTACTTTTATCAAACCCATTTCTGACCAAGTACTATGTCTTCTACATAGAAATACATTATAAATAAACATTAGTTAGAAGACTCAAGAGTGAAAGCATCATGCATTAGAGCAAGGGGAGGGGAGAAGTCACTGAACTATTTATTTCCTTCTACCTAATTTTCTGGGGAAATCTATTACAGATAATCAAATCACATATTTGCTGAAGGCAACCACTCACTCTGAAGCTCAAGTTAATTTAATTTGTAGGGGGGCTCAGTTGTCATATCTATAAAATAAGAAATTTGGATCAGATGGTTTCCAGTATACTTACAGTTCTGAAGTGTGTATTAATTGTGAATGTAGTGGGTACCAGAGAGAAGTGGCACTTACGAGGACTGAAGTTTGTCAGAAAGCAAAGATGAACTCACGAAAAATTTTACCATTCAGGTTGGAAATTTTGTTTGCAGAAAATCTGTGCAAATTGATTTACGTGAATTATCCACACCTTTTCTATGCCTTCCTTATAATATAGAAATGGGTGGCATGGGAATTGGCATTTTGCCATGTTTTAATCCCTGATATATCCCAGGAATCTAGAGTGGTACCCTGCACAATGTGGGCTCTCAGTAAATATTTGTTGATTGGATGGATGATGCAGGTATTCCACCTATGTTTGGTATATAGGACTTCAGACTTACTGAATAAAACAGGAATGCAAATTAGAGATTCAAGTCCTGCCAACATCCAGCTCAGTAAACTCTGTCTCATTAAACATTTGTTTTACTTTCAACTCAGGAAAACTGATTCATGAACTGCAGTTTCCCAATCTGAATGGTAATCTATAAAGTGGTTAAAGAAAATGGCAAGAAAATGTCATTTTATGGGGAGTTTCTGACTCACTCACTCACTCTGTAAGCTACCATAGGCAGCACATCCAGCACAGTGCCTGGCAGTAGAGGCATTGAACCATTTAGCAGGTGGCTACATAACTATAAAGGAGGATGGGCAAATTTAGTATTATACCCAACTACCTCTTACTGTTTCCTGCCTGTGCTCACAGAGGGCAGCACATAGACTCCATCCTCCACCATTTACCTACTGGTCTTTCTGGGATCTCTACCTCTTTGTGCATGCTGAACCTAAATACAAGTAAGAATACTAGTTTATATTTATTTAAAGCACTGTTCTAAGCACTTTCCATGTATTAAATTATTTAATCCTCACAATAACTCAATGCGATAATAATAATTATACCCATTTTAGATGTAAGTAAACTGAGGCTCCAAGAAGTTGCTCAAGTTCCTATGATTAGTAAATGGTAAAACCAAGTCCTTGCCCCTGCCTATAATATTGCCTATGTATTATTTTGTGAGACTTATGGCAGCCCAGCATCTTGGACTGGTCCCAACAGTTACCACTTACAGCAGCTTAGTTAACCTGGGTCCCCTGGGGACTGAAAAGGGAGAATGCTGGTTGCCTCCTTTCTTTCTGGCACTCCACCACTGAGCGGCCAGTATAGATAAACATCCCT
>CAUYPO010096595.1:0-42102 GCA_963574435.1 Cheirogaleus major
ATTCTTAGAAACACACAGCCTCCCTAACCTCTATCAGGAAGAAATAACATTCCTAAGCAGACCAATATCAAATACTGAAATTGAAGCAACAATAAAAACCCTTCCTAAAAAGAAAAGTCCCAGACTAGATGGTTTCACACCCAAATTTTACAAGACCTACAAAAGAGAACTGTTGCCTATCATGCAGAAATTATTTCACAACATTAAAGGGAAGGAATCCTCTCCAACACATTTTATGAAGCCAACATCACCCTGATACCAAAATCAGAAAAGGACACAACAAAAAAATAAAACTGTAGACCAATATCCCTTATGAATATAGATGCAAAAATTATCAACAAAATCCTAGCAAACCAAATTCAGGTGCTTATCAAAACAATAATCCATCATGACCAAGTGGGCTTCATCCCACAGATGCAGGGATGATTCAACATATGCAAATCTATAAATGTAATTCACCACATAGGTAGAAGCAAAAACAAAGACCTTATGATCCTTTCAATAGACTCAGAAAAAACATTCAACAAAATTCAGCACCCTTTTATGATAAGAATGCTTAAAAAATAGTCAAAGATGGGACTTACCTAAAAATTATAAAAGCTATACATGACAAACTCACAGCCAACATCATACTGAACAGGGAAAAATTGAAAGCATCCCTGCTTAGAACTGGAACCAGACAAGGTTGCCATCTATCACTGCTTCTATTCAATTTAGTGCTGGAAGTCCTAGCCTGAGCAATCAGAAAAGAGAAGGAAATCAAGGGCATCCAAATGGGGGCAGAAGAGGTCAAACTATCTCTTTGTGCTGATGATATGATCTTATATCTAGAAAACTCCAAAGATTCTGCCATGAGACTACTGAAATTGATAAACAAATTCAGCAAAGACTCAGGTTACAAAATCAATGTACAGAAATCAGTAGCACTCCTATATGCCAACAACAGTCAGACTGAGAACCAATCAAAGACTCAATACCCTTCACAATAGCAACAAAGAAAATAAAATACCTGGGAATATATTTAAAAAGGAGGTAAAAGACCTCTACAGGGAGAACTACAAAACCCTGAGGAAGGAAATAGCACAGGATGTAAACAGGTGGAAACACATACCATGTTCATGGGGTGGCAGAATCAACATTGTTACATTGTTAAAATGTCTACACTACAGAAAGTGATCTAAAGATTCAATGCAATCCCCATTAAAATACCAATATCATTTTTCACGATATAGAAAAAATAATTCTATGCTTCATATGGAACCAGAGAAGACCCCGTATGGCAAAAGCCATTGTAAGCAAAAAGAACAAACTAGAAGGCATTAATTTAACAGACTTCAAGCTATACTACAAGGCTATAGTAACTAACACAGCATGTTATTGACACCAGTACAGAGATATAGACTAATGGGAACAAAACTGAGAACCCAGATATAAAACCATCCTCATGTAGCAATCTAATCTTGGACAAAGCAGACAAAAACAGACACTGGGGAAAAGAATCCTTATTCATTAAATGGTGCTGGGAAAATTGGATAGCCATATGTAGAAGACTAAAACAGGATCCGCACCTCTCACCACTCACAAAAATCAACTCATGGTGGATAACAGACTTAAACCTAAGGCATGAAACTATAAGAATTCTGGAAGAAAATTTTGGTAAAACTCTTATAGACATTGATCTAGGCAAATAATTTATGAAGAAGACCCCAAAGGCAATCACAGCAACAACCAAAATAAATAAATGGAACCTAATCAAATTAGAAAGCTTCTTCAAGCCAAGGAAACTATCACGGGAGCAAACAGACAACCTACAGAATGGGGAATATATTCACATGCTACACATCTGATAAAGAACTGATAACTAGCATCTATACAAAACTCAGGAAAATCAGCAAGAAAAAAATCAAACAACCCTATCAAAAAGCGACCAAAGGACATGAACAGAAATGTTTCAAAAGAAGATAGACTAAGACCCAACAAACATATGAAAATAGTGCACAACATCTCTAATCATCAGGGAAATGCAAATCAAAACCACAAGGAGATATCACCTAACTCCAGTGAGAATGCACTTTATCAAAAAGTCCCAAAACAATAAATGCTGACTTGGATAGGGAGAGTTAGGAACACTCATACACTGCTGGTGGGACTGCAAACTAGTACAACCTCTGTGGAAAGTAATGTGGAGATATCTCAAAGAGCTACAAGTAGAACTATTATTTGATCCAGCAATCCTGCTACTGGGTATCTACCCGAAGGAAAAAAAGATATTCTATAATAAAGACATCTGCCTTCAAATGCTTATAGCAGCACAATTCACAATTGCAAAGATGTGGAAACAACCGAAGTGCCCATCAGTACGTGTGTGGATTAATAAAATGTGATATATGTATACCATGGAGTTCTATTCAGCCACAAAAAACAATGGTGATCTAGCACATCTTGTATAATCCTGGATAGAGGTGGAGCCCATTCTACTAAGTGAAGTATTCCAAGAATGGAAAAACAAGCACCACATGTACTCACCATCAAATTGGTATTAACTGAGCAACACTTAAGTGCACATATAACAGTAACATTCATTGAGTGTTAGGCAGATGTAGGGGGAAGAAGGGATGGGTATATACACATATAATGGGTGCAGTGTGCACTGCTGAGGGATGGACACGCTTGAAGCTCTGACTCGGCTGGGACAAAGGCAATATGTGTAACCTAAACATTTGTACCCACCATAATATGCTGAAATAAAAAAAAAAACTTATAGCATTGCTCCAAAGTTCTACCTGCTGAGCTGCCACGGTAATTGGAATTACCACTATAAGGGATTTATTTGAGTTAAGGAAGTATCTCCAAAAATAACATGACTTTTTGAATGTTTACTGCCTATAAATTTCCAGTGATTCAGCATTGCCTTCAGAGATAAGTATGAAATCCTTAACCTCTGATCTTTATTTATTTATTATGACAGCTTAATCTTCTGCCACTAACCAAAGCCTATTACCAAAATTAAGTGTTTGCATTCACTCAGTGGGCAATGAGAAACTACTCATGACTTAAATAGGAAAATAAACAAAGCTGTGTTTTAGGAAGATGGCATTCATAGCAAAATTTATAGTGGATTAAAAAGAGAAAGAAAAGATTGGAGAAAGGTTATTTCCGTAGTCAAGAATGGAGAAAACAAAGACAGGGGCAATGGTCATGGAAAAGAGTGGAATACAGGATAAATTAAGGAGGTACTAAACTAGACAGAAAATGGTAACTTTTAGATGCAAAATATAAGAAAGAAGAAGAGTCAAAGATAAATTCTGCTTTGTGCCTCAGTAAAGGTAAGAGAGGTCAGAAAGACAACGAATTTGGTTTTATATAGAATTTGAGGTGATCTTTAGCCATTGGGTGGAGATATCTAGTTCTGTGGGTGTGTATGTAGGATATGCATGGGAGTATATTTAGTGACTTACAGGAAACTAAGAAGGCCAAAGATCTTAAGTAGTGTATATCTCATTTAAGGGGAAATGTATTGTTTGTGGGAAACTGATAACAGTGGAGTATAGGAACATTCCTGGGGACAGTTCTCTGTATTGCAACCTCCTGAACCCAGTATCTCACTTTAACTATTACTATAACCTGTCACAGGAGGAACACTAATTTTCCCACATGTTGCAAATTCTAAAAGGCACACTCCTCAAGCAATCACTCAATATCAGGGATAATTATAATATCTACATTCATAAATAATTTTATATCATCTTTTATTTTTCGGAATAGGCATTATTTTTATAATCAGGTAAAACAACTTTAAAAGCTGTATAACTATATGACAAAACTATAATAACTAAAATTATGCACTTAATAGCCAAAATTATGAAAATTTTCCATTTTCTTACCTCTATCATCAAAAATACTTGATTTTTTAGTTATCAATCCATCTTTCTATATGGTGAAATGTTAAAGAGAAAAATATTCATTAGTAAATGTACTTCCAAAAGAAATTTCTACCTTATATCAATTAACTAAATTAGTGCAGATGCTTTTCCTCCTTTATCTTCTAACTCTATTATAAAAAATTGTTAAAGGATGATACATATCATCAACCTACTAGGATACCTTCCACAGAATTTCAAATTTAACTAATTCTAAATTGAGTTCAACATGTAGCAATGTACAAACTCACTCCTCCTACAGTATTCCATATTTTGCCTAAAGGTATAGTAATCAATTCAATGGTTCATTCTAAAATATTTAGACTCATTCAGTTTATCACAGAGAAATTCAATACAACCTATTCATACTCAATTCAGTCAGATATGATGCTTACTGAAAACACTGCTTAGAACCAAAGTAAAATTCATCATTCCAGACACATTTTACTATAATAATATTTTTCTGTGTCTGTTGCTTCACTAGACAATGAGTTATTTTTTGCCATCATTTTTATTTCAAAATATTAGGGGGTACGAGTGTTCTTGTTACATGGATGAACTGTATAATGCTAAAGTCAGGGCTCTTAGTGTGCCCATCATCAGAATAGTGTACATTGTACCCAATAGGTAATTTTTTATCCATCACCTTCCTTCCACCCTCCCCCTTGGTTAGCTTCCAAGGTCCTTTACAATACTTTATGACCATGTGTACCCACCATTTAGTTCCCACTCGTTTGTGAAGAATGAATGGGTTTGTTTTTCCATTCCTGAGATACTTCACTTAGGATAATGGTCTCCAGTTCCATACAATTTGCTGCAAATGACATTATTTCATTCTTTTTTATAGCAGAATAGTACTCCATAGGGTGTGTGTGTGTGTGTGTGTGTGTGTGTACACCATATTTTCTTTACCCACTCATAAACTGATGGGCACTTAGGTTGATTCCACATCTTTGAAACTGTGAATTTTGCTGCAATAAACATTCAGGTACAGGTACCTTTTTGATAGAATGACTTCTTTTCCTTTGGGTAGATACCCAGTAGTGGGATTGCTGGATCAAATGGTAGGACTACTTTTAGTTCTTTCAGGAATCTCCATACTATTTTCTATAGAGGTTGTACTAATGGCATATAAGTGTTCCCATTTCACCACATCCACACCAATATTTATTGCTTTTTTATTTTTTAATAATGGTCATTCCAATAAGGGTATGGTGGTGTCTCATTGTGATTTTAATTTGCATTTACCTGATCATTAGTGATATTTTTTATATGTCTGTTGGCCATTTGTATATCTCCTTTTGAAAAAAAACTCTCTTCATATATTTGTCCACTTCTTAATGTGGTTATGTGGTTTTTTCTTGCTGATTTGTTTGAGTTTTTTGTATATTTTGAATATTAGTCCTTTGTCAGATGTATAGTTTGCGAATATTTTCTCCCATTCTGTAGGCTGTCTATTGACTTTGTGGATTATTTCCTTTGCTATGCAGACACTTTTTAATTTTATTAGATCCCATTTATTTATTTTTGTTGCTGCTGTATTTGCCATTAGGGTATTAGTCATAAATTCTTTGCATAAAGTATTTTTCCTATGGTTTATTCCAGAATTGTTATGGTTTCAGTTTTTACATTTAAGCCTTTAATCCATCTTGAGTTAATTTTTGTATATGGTAAGAGACAGGGATCCTGCTTCATTCTTCTGCATGTGGCTATCCAATTTCCCCAGCACTGCTTATTGAATAGGGTGCCCTTTTCCAGCATAGTTTTGTTATCTAAGCATATTCTGCTTAGATAATGAGTTCTTGAAGGAAGTGATTATGTCTTATTTATCTTTGTTTCTTATGTAACCTATTATTTTTGTTTTGTTTTCTTTCATTCTGTCTTAGCATAGCACCTGGTCAAAATCACATGCTCAATAAATACAAGCTATTGTTATTATTATAATCATCAAATATTTGGATTATTTTCTGCTATATCATATAGTGCATTTAGGACAAAGCTAACTCAATACTTTCTCCAGAAAACAAGATCAGGTCAGATGAACAAAACCCAATATTCCTACCTAATCAGTACCATGTCAGTAAAGCAAATGATTCACAGAAGTCAAGTTAAGTAGATAAATTAATAATAACTATATAAAACTTTGAAATGTAATTTCATACCTTTTGATCTTTACCATTATTCTGTACATCTGGCTGAGTAACAGCTGAAGTTGTTGCTTTTTTCAAAACATTCTTTGAATTATTTTGACACTGTTGAATAGCATTTGTTCCATGTTCTAAAAATAAATGAAAGAAAACACTATTGTTTTTGTTAACAATTTTATTAAAGTATAATTGAAGTACAATAAAATATAATTATTTAAGTTTAATTATTGAATCAATTTTGAAATATGTATACAACTGTGAAATAATCACTATACACACAATAACATTTCCCTTACCCTTGGAAGTTTTCTAATGCAACTTTGTAATCTATCCATCTCTCTTTTCTCATACTCCAACAACAATGATCTGTACCTTTAACTCAAAAGATTAGTTTGATTTTTTTTAGAATTTTATACAATCAGAATCAATCATACATTATGTACTCTTTTGATTTTCTTGGCTTCTTTTACTCAAGATTATGATGTTACATTTATCAATAGTTTGTTCTTTTTTTATTTCTGAGAAGTATTCTATTGTATGAATATGTCACAATTTTTTATCCACTCATCTGTTGATGGACATTTGGGTTATTTCAGTTTTGATATTTTATAAATAAAGTTCTATGAACTTTCATGCACAAATCTTGTGTAGAAATATTTTTTTCATTTTTATTGGGTAAATACGTAGTAATAGAATGACTAATACCACATTTCATATGGTGGATATATGTTTAACTTAAAAGAAACACCAAACCTATTTTCCAAGGTGGTTGTACCATTTTACATATCAATCAGCAGTGCCTCAGAGTTTCAGTTTTTTCACATCCTTGCTAACCGTTAGTATGCAAAAGACAGGAGATAATAAAGATCAAAGTAAAATGTAAAAGAAAACAAGAGAGAAAAATAATGAAACAAATAGCTGACTCTTTAAGACATTAAGTAAAGTGGTAAGACAGATTTATCAGAAAAAAGAGAGGACACAAATCAGCACAATAGAGTCTACAAACTAAACATTACAATAAAGGAATATTATGAAAAATGTATAGTAGTAAATTTGAATATCTATGCAAAACTACGAAATTTCATTCACAAATGAAATTTGTAGATAATATGAACTCTATATCTATTAAACAAATTGAACATGAACTTAAAAATTCGTCCACAAAAATACCTCTCACTTAAATAACATCACTTTTTAATTGTACAAAATATCTACAGGAGAAATTACCCTAATTCATCACAAATTCTTCCAGAAAAATTGAAGAAGAGTGAATGGTTCCCAATGTATACTTTGACAGGAGGATCATTCTGATATAAAATATCATTAGAAGATATTATAAGTAAATGAAATTGTTCAAATCCCCCATAAACAAAGCGGCAAGAATTATAAACAAAAACAAATCAAATCCAACAAGATATAGTAAAGATGATACACTGTGAATAAGTATAGTTTATCCCAAGAATGAAAGATTAATTTACCACTCAAAAATAGAAGTATTTTAATTTTAACAAAATAAAGGAGAAAATTCATGTGAGTATCTCAAAGATTCAGGAAAAAGTATGTATGATACAATAAAGTCAACACTCATTCATGACTAAAAGCTCTTACTGAAATAGGAATAGAAGGTGATGTTTCTCTGATAAAGGTTATCTTCAAATCTCTAGAGCTAATATCCTGATTTATGATGATCACTTTCTCTTAAGGTTTGGAACAATGTTAGGAAGTACATAATCACCATTTTTATTCAACATGACAGTGGAGGTCCTAGCGAGCAAAAAACAGAAATAAAAAGCGAACCCAAACAAAATCGCAGCAGACTAATTTGTGGAAATTGTCAAGTTGTTTCTAAAATTTCTATGAAAATGAAAAGACCTAAAATAACCAAGTCAACCTAGAATAGCAACAAACATTGGACAGCTCAAAGTGCCAAATTTTACAAAATTATAAAGCTACAGTAAATAATGAAGAGAATACTGCATTTGAATAGGGACAAATAGATCAATACAATAGAAGAGAATGACTAGAAATAGGCCCACCTATCTAGATCATTTTATCTTTTCAAATTTGCCAAGGCAACTCAATGGTGTTACAGCAATTGGATGTGAAGAAGATAAGTTTGCATCTTCCTTTATTTCCAGATAGCAAGGAAGCTATCAAAGACCACTTGAGTTATGCCAAAAAAGACTCTGCAATTATCATGAAGGAGCTTCCACTGGCTGAATGTGTTACCACTTCAGCATTAATAAACACAATAACAGCAATGTATTAAAGCACATCAAATTTGTTTGAATTAGTGAATTCATGGCACTAAACAAAACTAACTGCATACTGTTGAAAGATGATACTTAAATAATTGATTACTTTGAAAACTAATGGATGGTAAAAAATATATATAAAATATAACAATAAAATATATATATAAATAAAATATAACAACACATAGTTTGTTTTTCCTAAATATTCTGTATCACAATGTAACCAAATAGTAGTTGAGGAGAAGTTTCATTTTATAAAAGTATTCCAGCTAATCTGTGAAGAAGGAATGATAGAATTAAAATATCTCAATTTTGCTACCACTAATTAAAACTCATGGATTTAGGCTTTGAGCACAAATGGATGTTAAAATCACAGAGAAATAAAAATCAGATATTATATATCTCCTGACGGAAGGGCACACCATCCTTTATTAATCAGTCGCACTAAAGAAATTCAACCAGAAATCCTATAGATTTACCTAATACTCTCCAGGAAATACAGAGGAGAGAACATGCCATATAGATGCAATCAGGAAAAGTACAGAGTGTTAGAAACTCAACAAAACAAGCAACTAAAATTTCTTCAACAACAACAAGAAATGTGATAAAAAAAAAAAAAAGGAGGGGGAGGACAAAGAGAGAGAAATGTATAGAAGAGGAACCTAAAGATTAAAGGTTACTCAAAAGACATATCAACCTATTGCAATACATATCAATGTAGATTCAAACATGAAAATATTTTTGCAACAATTATGAGATTATGGAACATTCGAATAGGGATTAAATATTTGATGATATTATGAAATTATTGATTTGAGTGGTATGATACTGATATTGTGATGAAGCATTTTTAAAAAATAATCCTTATCTTTTAGAGATACATATTGGCATATTGACAAATAAAATGATATCATATGTGGGATGTACTTCAAAACAACATGGCAGTAGGGAATAGTTGAGGGCGTAGGCAAAACAAAATTGTTCATGATTTGTTGAAATTGAATAATATGGGTTCATTATCCTATTCTCTTTGTTTTTGTTTGAAGTTTTTAATAAGAAAATCTTAAAATATCATTAAAAAGCTGTGCCCATACTACAGAAATTATTTCATAACATTGAGAAGGAAGGAATCCTCCCCAACTCATTCTGTGAAGCCAGTATTACCTTGATTCCAAAGCCAAGAAAGGACACAACAAAGAAAGAAAAGAAAACTATAGACCAATATCCCTTATGAATATAGTTGCAAAAATCCTCAATGAAACTCTAGCAAACCAAATTCAGGAACACATCAAAAAAATAATCCACCACGACCCTGTGGGCTTCATCCCAGGGATGCAAGGATAGTTCACATACATCAATCCATAAATGTGATTTACCACATAAACAGAAGCAAAAACAAAGATCATATGATCATCTCTGTAGATGCAGAAAAAGCATTCAACAAAATTCAGCATGCTTTTATGATTAAAAACTCTTAATAAAGTAGGCATAGATGGAACATACTTCAAAATTATAAAAGCAATATACGACAAATCCACAGCTAACATTATACTGAATGGGGAAAGTTGAAAGCATTCCCACTCAGAACTGGAACAAGACAAGGATGCTCATTGTCACTGCTTCTATTCAACATAGTGCTGGAAGTCCTAGCCAGAGCAATCAGGCAAGAGAAGGAAATTAAGGGTATCCAAATGGGGAAAGACGAGGTCAAACTATTGCTCTTTGCTGATGATATGATCTTATATCTAGAAAACTCCATAGATTCTGCCAAAAGATTCCTGGAATTGATAAATAAATTCAGCAAAGTCTCAGGTTACAAAATCAACTTACACAAATCAGTAGCATTCCTATACATCAACAACAGTCAAGTTGAGAATGAAATCAAAGACTCAATACCTTCCACAATTGCTACAAAGAAAATAAAATACCTAGGAATATATTTAACCAAGGAAGTGAAAAATCTCTGCAAAAATAACTATGAATCACTTAGGAAGGAAATTGGAGATGATGTAAACAAATGGAGAAACATATCTTACTCATTGGCAGAATCAGCATTATTAAAATGTCCATACTACCCAAAGTGATTTAGAGTTTCAGTGCAATTCCCATCAAAATACCAATGTATTTTTCACGGATCTAGAGAAAAGAAAGAAAAAGAAAAAGAAAAGAAAAAAAGTTCCATAATGTACTTATAGTAGATGTCTTAAGATTGATTCTTGTCTCCTCATTCCAATAACTAGGTCATCTGTTATCTGTTTATATTGAATATATATTCTCTTTGGTATGAGTTTCCTGTCTCTTTGTAGTTCTTGTAGTCTAACAAGTTATATTCTGGACATGGTTTACTAAAGAACAAAAGCTAAAATATCTATGTCTATATTTATACCTATTTTAAATTTTAAATTTACTATGTCTTTTTCTTCTGTGGGGTTCTTGGCTTTATCTTATAGCTCTTTCATTGAATTTTAATTTTAGTAATTATGTTTTAAATTTCCCTTAGCTCTAGTTCTCTAATTACTCCCCGTCACAAACACAGAAGCCTGTTTTTATTACATGGATGCAATATTTCTTGGAATTTCGCTGGTCTGTTGATTTTCCTCAAATGTCTGGGAATCCATGGTTGTTCACTCTTACTTGTTAATGGGGAAGGTTGAGTAACATAACTGGCTGGCATAGCTTTCTTTAGCCATTGTATGCATCTATTTCCCCTAAATTAAAGATTTGAATGTAAACTAGGTGTACTTGGGAGGACATGCTGACTGGTAAATAGGTTTGAATTTAATATGTGTGCTGTGTAATAGGCAGACAAGCTGGTGGTTTTCTTTGGAGTATAGCACTTCCCAGAGAAATCCTTCAAATTCTCTAGTGATGAGTGGTTTCTAGCCTGTGTCATATGGCATTTCTGCCAGTTGGCTGAAAGTGAAAATGTGGGAGGTATTTACCCAGCTGTTCAGTAGTCAGTCTTTTAATGAAATATTCTCAATATTGCCCTACAACCTTCTCCTGCCCAACCTCCAGCCTGTGTTGTTTAAGCTTTCTGAGTTCTCTCCTACACAAAACAGACCCACCTTCTGTGCAGCCCTGATCTGCCACTCCACAGGCTCTGTCTACTCCATCACTACAATAGTCCTATCTGCATCCTGTCATCTCTAAACCCATTAAACATTGTAGAACACTCATAGTTTCCTGGCCACTCTGCTTTCCTACCTCATTCCTTTTTTGGTTATTATATTCTCTTTCTACATTTTTTAGATTCATTTTGGTGTGATTTGGGAGGGTGGAAGGTGTTTGTGCTTAGTCTGCCATCCCACCTCAGCAGTAACAAGCATTTTTTATGTTGTTGTTTAAATTTTTATGCTTTTGCTTTTTTGTTGTTTTTAAAGAATTTTAGAAGCATTAGAATCAGGTTTAAGTGTCTTATAGGGTTTTTTACTCCCTATTTATCCCTTATAGATTCTATCATGGACTGAATGCTGGGCAGACCCAGTAAATACTAGTTGAGTAGCTAGTTTTTAAAACCCACTAACAAACCACAACTGAAAGTATTACAACACAACGTGTGAAAGTTATGGTAAATTTGTATTCTGGCAAAAGTAGAAAAACTAAAAACAAACTAACATCCATATTTAAAATAATATATGCTTGAAATGAATTTCGCTTAAAGGAATCTTTGGTTTTGCCTGATTTTACAGTTATGAAGCAGGAAAGTCTAGAGGGAGTAAGTTAGAAGCTGGTGCAATGAGAGGAGATAGGCACTAGGAAGAGTAAAGCAAAAGAACTGAGAAACGGTGGGGCATTCAGAGGTGACTAAAGGTAAAGAGTAAAAATAGAGAATATCTCATCTTTTGCTTCCTGTTTCCTTTGGCATGGAAGGAATTTTGAGGTGGCTCTGACCCTGACCACTTAAACTCAAGACTACAACAGAAAAGCAAATCTGAATTTCTCTGGAAAATCTTGGGTATAAATGCTGTGGATTCATTAGTTTTCCTCAGGCAGAAGGTAGCTATCTACTTTTTAAACCGGTGGAGTGTTTATGTGAACGAACAAGGGGACGAAAACCTCTCTTAACACTTCTTAATTAGGCTGGAATTCCATCAAGGGATTTGTGCTGACCTCATAAATAATGAATGTGAAATTTAATTTTCCAAAGTCACAGGTGCCCAGTCAAGGGTATAGACAATTTATGTATCTTTTCAGGATAGTTTACTGCATGTGAACATTGTTCCAGTCCTGAAGTGCACGGGCCCCAGTGTAGAGCCTGTTTTTTCATCATGGTTGAAAACTCCTGAAAACCTTTGTTCCCCTGAACACTTTGGAGACTAGTCAGGCACATTACTACCTACTTCACTATAATTTTGCAGCATTGCTTATATTTTCCATGGCTTAGTTTAATTGTTTGCTTTTCTAATCTCTGGAAATGATTTGGTAAAATTAAAACAATAAGCACAACAGCCAGTTATGGCTTCTGCTTATAAACACATTGAGTACCAAAGAAGATAAATGAAGATGGGTCAAAGACAAAAGTAGAGATTATTCACATGTTAAATTTTTCTATTGTTTGAAAATCACCTCTGATATATTTTAGAAATAATTGGGAAGAAAATATTTTTAAAAATCTATTTTATTCCCAATGGCTGTCTAACTTTCCCATGATAAATTGACCTAAACACGTAACTTTATAAAAATAACAGTATGACTCTTTAAATTATAATACTTTGCAGTTAGCATCATGTAAGACAAAGTGCTCCTGTTTGAAAATTTTATATTTAATTTTAATCTTGCAGAATTACACTGTAACTGTATAAATAGTCTTATACTATCAAAAGTAGTTAAAAATGCATATTTTGTTTTTTACATATAGTAAAATTTTCTCAAGTGAATTAAAGTACTGTTAATCTGTTCATTGAATATAAATATGGGCTCCCCTCCGATGTAACTAAGGTAACCTGTACTATTCAGTAGAGAACAGAAATGTTAAATCATACATAAAAAAGTGGCTAAGAGTATTTCATTAGGAAACCAATTCTGCAGTTTCCATAGAGTTACAGAAAATGTTATTCACCTCTTGGGGAGAACTTTTGGCATAAAGTTAAGTTTTGCTTGGCACCCTGTTTGTAAGTTAGTTTCTTTAGCCTAGGCTCGATGTCAACTGTATATACACTCTGTTCATGTGTTGAAGAAAAAACAATTTTAGTTCTCAACCCATATATATTTTTCTATTGGTATTTAATCTTTGTGTTGAGTTTAAGATTTAGAATTCCAGTGTGATAGTTTAAATGTGTACTGCCTTTGCAATAATGACTGTTTGCAAGTGATTGTATGGGATTTTGGAATTTTGCTACTTATTCTATTACAGGCTTTTCATCTAAACCTCCCTGTGGTATTAAAATAAGGACATCATATGAAATATGGTTATGTTTCTGATGTGCAATGAGCCTTTTAGAATTCTCAGCCATTCAATAGCATAGCTGCAGAATGCATGTTAAAAAATTTCTAGGTAAATGTAGAATGATAACTTCCAGAGGCTGGGAAGGCTATGGGGGGGGGGTGTGAGATGAAGAGATAACTAATGGGTACAAAAGTACTGTTAGATGGAAGGAATAAGATCTAGTGTTTGGTAGCACAATAGGGCAACCAGAGTTAATAATTTATTATATATTTCAAAATAACTAAAAGAGTGGAATTGGAATGCCGTTAACACAAAGAAATGATAAATGCTTGAGGTGATGGATATCCCAATTACCCTGATTTAGTCATTACACATTGTATGTTTGTACCAAACTATCACATGTACCCCATAAATATGTACAATTATTATTAATAATTTTAAAAATTACTAGGTAAAAAAGGATAATTAGAGTCAGTGAAAGAAAGATGGAGAAAACAACAAAAGACACTAACAGAATTTAGCCAATAAACATATGTTATCTACAAAAATGATTTATGTGTAATAAAATGTGAAGCATAAATGTCATTATTAATACTTTTATTGGAAGTTTTGAATAAACTTGGAAGCTGAATAAACTTATTTGCACTGAATAAATATTGGAAGCTGAATAAACTTATTTGCACTTTATATTGCTTTGCTTTTTAATTACAGAAGTTTGGTTATCTAGGATAACCATTGGTTTTTCTAAAATGAAGTCAATGATCTAACATACAAGTAAGAGAGTATTAAGGTATGTAAATTCATAATTTTTGTCTTCATGGTAAGATTGAGATGATAAATTTAAAAGATAAAGACCATTAAAATTGATTGACTGTGTTACTTATCTTAAGTCACCAGACTTTATTTCCATAAATAAGAGCTAGATTAGAGTCTATTAAATTGATATAAAAGGGAAGTAAGTGTACACAGGGGTGAATGTTTTTCCTTGGTATGTGGCCTGACCCCTGGGTTATTTCAGGGTAGAATTTATTATAAATTCCTGAACTGTGCTGTTTCATTGTAACCTTTAACATATTTTTAATTGATATGTGTATTTCACATTATTTGTGGGGTACATATGATATTTTGTTATATGTACAGAATGTGTAATGATCAAATCAGGATGTTTGAGGTATCCATCACCTTGAGTATTTATCATTGCTATGTATTGGGAACACTTCAAGTCCTCTCTAGTTAGAAATAACAATACATTATTAACTATAGTTACCCTATTCAGCTATCGAACATTAGACATTATACTTTCTGTGTAACCTTATATCTAATTAATGGGTATGTTTGCACTTATTAATCAACTTTTCTTCATCCCTCCTGCCACACACCCTTCCCAGCCTATGCTATTTATCATTCTACTCTCTACCTCCATGAGATCAACTTTTTAGCACCCACATATGAGTGAGAACATGCAATATTTGTCTTTGTGTGCTTGGCTTCTTTCACTTAATATAATGACCTTCAGTTCCATCCATGTTGCTGAAAATGACATGATTTCATTCTTTTTATAGCTCAATAGTATTCCACTGTGTACATATACCACATTTTCTTTATCTGTTCGTCCATTGATGGATGCTTAAGTTGATTTCATACTTTTGCTATTGTGAATAACACTGCAAAAAACATGCAAATGCAGGTATTCCTTTGATATACTCATTTCTTTTCCTTTGGATAAATATCCAGTAGTGGAATTGTTGGATAATATAGTAGTTCTATTTTTAGTTTTTTGAGAAATATCCATTTTGTTTTTCATAGTGGCTGTACTAATTTACATTCTAACCAACAGTGTATAAGAGTTCCCTTTGCTCTGCGTCCTCACCAGTATCTGTTATTTTTTGTCTTTTTAATAATACCATTCTAACTGGGGTAAGATAATATCTCATTGGGGTTTTGATTTGCATTTTGCTGATGATTAGTGATGTTGAATATTTTTTTCATATGCCTGTTGGCCATTTTTATGTCTTCTTTTCAGGAATGTCTGTTTATGTCCTTTGCTTACTTTTTAATGGGATCATTTTTTTTCTGTTGTTTGAGATTTTTATATATTATGAATATTAGTCACTTGTTGGATAGTTTGCAAATATTCTCTCCCATTCAACAGGTTGTCTCATCAAGCTGTTGATTGTTTTCTTTGCCGTGCAGAAGCTTTTTAGTTTAATATAGTTCCATTTGTCTATTTTTGTTTTTGTCATCTGTGATTTTGAGGTCTTAGCCATAAAATCTTGGCCTAGATAAATGTCCTCAAGCATTTTCCTTATGTTTTCTTCTAGTAGTTTTATAGTTTTGAGTCTTATATTTAAGTATTTAATCCACCTTGAGTTGACTTTTGCATACAGTGAGAGACAGGAGTCCAGCTTTATTCTTCTGCATGTGGCTTCACTTTTTCCAGCACCATTTATTGAAAAAGGTATTCTTTCCGCAATGTATTAATATATTCTTGGCACCTTTGTTAAAAAGCAGTTGGCTGTAAATATGTGGCTTTATTTCTGGGTTCTCTATTCTGTTTCATTGGTTTATGTGTCTGTTTTTCTACTAATACCATGCTGCTTTGGTTATTATAGCCTTGTAATGTATTTTGAAGTCAGTTAATGTGATGTCTCCAGCTTTATTCTTTTTGATCAGGATTGCTTTGGCTATTTGGACTCTTTTTGGTTTCATAAGAATTTTAGGATTGTTTTTCTATTTATGTGAAAAATGCTGTTGGTATTTTGATAGGGATTGCATTGAATCTATAGATTGCTTTGGGCAGTATGGTCATTTTAACAGTATTAATTCTTCTAGTTGATGAGCATGAGATATCTTCCCATTTGTATGTGTCCTCTTCAATTTCTTTCATCAGTGGCTTATAGTTTTCCTTTTAGAAGTCTTTCCTTCCTTAAATTTATTCCGAGGCATTTTTGTTATTTTTTTATAGCTATTGTAAATGGGATAGCCTTCTTGATTTCTTTTTCAGCTAGTTTATTATTGGTGTATAGAAATACTACTGATTTTGGTATGCTAATTTTGTATTCTACTACTTTACAGAATTTATTCATTAGATCTAAGAGTTTTTTGGTGAAGTCTTTCAGTTTTTCTATATATAAGATTGTATCATCTGCCAAGAGGGACAATTTGACTTCTTCTTTTCCAATTTAGATGCATTTTATTTATTTTTCTTGCTGAATTTCTCTGGCCAGGACTTCCATAACTTGAATAGGAATGGTGAAAGTGGGCATCCTTGTCTTGTTCTAGTTCTTAGATGAAAGGCCTTCAGCTTTTCCCTATTCAGTATAGTGTTAGCTGTGGGTTTGTCATATATGGCCTTTATTATGTTGACATATATATTTCTTCTATGCCTAGTTTGTTGAGAGTTTTTTTATTATGAAGGGATGTTGAATTTTATCAAATCAGTTTCCTGCATTTATTGAGATGATCATGTAGATTTTGTTTTTTCATTCTATTGATATGATGTATCATGTTTATTGATTTGCATATATTGAACCATCCTTGCATTCCTGGGATGAATCACACTTAATCATGGCATATTATCTTTTTGATGTGCTATTGGATTCAGTTTGCTAATATTTTTGGAGGATTTTTTATGTCTATGTTCATTAAGGATATTGGCCTATAATCTTATTTTTTTATTCCTTCCTTGTTTGGCTTTGGTATCAGGGTAATGCTAGCCTCATAAAATAAGTTAGGGAGAATTCCCTCCTCTTCATTTTTTTTGGAATAGTTTTAGGAGAATTGGTGTTAGTTCTTTGAAAGTTGGTAGAATTTGGCAGCGAAGCCATCTGGTCCTGGACTTTGCTTTGATGAGATACTTTTTATTATTGATTTAATCTTATTATTTATTATTGGTATGTTTTATGTTTCTTCCTGATTCAATCTTAATAGGTTGTGTCCAGGAATTTATCTATTTCCTCTAGGTTTTCCTGTTAGGGTAAAGTTTTTCATAATAGTTTCTGATTATCTTTTGTATTTTAGTGGTATCAGTTGTAATGTCTCCTTTTAAATTTCTGATATTGTTTATTTGGGTCTTCTCTCTTTTGGTTAGTCTAGCAAGAAGTTTATCAATTTTGTTTCTTTTTTCAAAAAACCAAATTTTCATTTTGTTGATCCTTTGCATTTTTTTTGGTTTAGTCTTATTTAGTTCTGCTCTGATCTTTATTATCTCTTTCCTTCTAATAACCTGGGGTTTGGTTTGTTCTTGCTTTTCTAGTTCCTTGAAATGCATGATTAGATTAGATTGTTTATTTGAAATATTTTACTTTTTTGATGTATATATTTGTTGCCATAAAGATCCTTCTTAGCACTGCTTTTGCTGTATCCTATAGGTTGTTTTTTTTTTTTTCTTTTGGTATATTGTGTTTTGCTTTTCATTTGTTTCGAGAAATTTTTTCATTTCCTCCTTAATTTCCACTTTGACTCAGTGGTCATTCAGGAGTATGTTTTTGAATTTCGATGTATTCGTATAGTTCTGAAAATTCCTGTTGTTATTGATTTCTTTGGCAGTGGCCAGGGCCAGTGTAGCCTTTGGTCATGGTCACTTCTCTGCTTGGAGGGGCAAGGTTGCTACTAGTGGCTCTCCCTTTGGCCCCAGTAGCAGCAGCCAGCAGTCAGCAGCTAGCAGCAGTGGTAGCCGTGGGCAGGCTAGCCCTTCCCCGTGGTTGCCCCTCTGCTGCAAAGGGCAGGGTCACTGTCAGTGGCTTCTGCCTCTGTGCTGGCCAGTAGCAGCCAACAGTTGTGGTGGCTGTGGGTGAGGAATTTCAGTGGGGTTCTAGGGATGTGGAGATGCAGAGGCTGTTGGGCCTCAGGGCAGGATGCTGTCTGGTGGGGGCTGGGCTCTCAAAATTGCACCATGCTATAGCTGCTTAGGGCTTGGTGGCTTGTGGCACTCAGTGTGAGCTCCCCTTTCTGGAATGCCATTGCACAGTCTCCAGGCAGCTTCTTATGTTAATCTCAGGTCCTGCAAGGGTTAGGGGGCTCTCCCATGGCTAGGACTGCAGGAGTCTGTGGTGGGAATGTTGACTTCTAGGGTCTCTCACTTACACTTTCCTTGTACCAGGGAGTCTCTCCAGGCTCTCAGCCAATCCTGGCCAAAGTTATGTGGGTAGCATATAAAATGTGGGGAGAAGAGTTGGAACTAGGTCTTCTGACTCTAAAGACCTTGCTGTTGTTAACCACTAACATATGCCAACCCTCTGAAAAGCCAGTGGATTCATGGGATTATTATATGTAAATAGTATGTTGGTTCTGTAGATTCAGTGGTGAGTAAAAGCAGACACAGTTCCTCCTCTCATTAAATTTATAGCCTCCTTGGAGAAGATTGATAGTTTTCAACTATCCATAATACCAAAATTACAACTACAATTGTGATAAATGCTCTGAAGGAAGACATAACTTAGCTTATGGGCATGAGTAATGTTAACTGAAGAAGCCTGAGCTGAGATGGGATGAGAAGAGTAGAAATTAACTAGTAGGCAGTGAGGAAGGAGCATTCTAGAGAGGGAAAAGAAAGTTGAAAGATCTGGTGGCAGGAGAAAGTATGATGCTTTAGAGAATGCTTTAGAGAATTAAAAAATGTAGTAGAGGTGAAAAGTGAAATCAGAGAGGGTTGTAATTTTGGGAGTCATGGGGAGATGTGGAAGATAAAGCTGAGAATAGTGTGTAATAGCTGAATCATTCAGTCCTAGTGGGCCTTTTAAAGGTTTTTTTCTCTTTATACCAAAACAATGGAAAGACATGAAGGGTTTAAATCAGGTTATGACATAATTGGATTTGTGATTAATAAGGGTGAGCATTTATCAGAATATCATGTAGTTTAAGCTCTTTAGTGACCTCCAAAGATATGGTAGACATTTCCTTTATCAACTTTTGCTGAGTATACTTACAAAAAGCTTTGATTGGGTTTCTGTTCCCTCTTTGCTTGCAATTTGTCAACATTTTTGTGAAACTCTCAGATTTTCAGCTGAGGTAATATGTGAGAATATCCTTTGTAGAACTGTAAAGTGTTGGATGTCAGCCATCATTGTAAGCTGTAGCTTGGTATTCAGTATTAATTCAGTGTAATTAGTCTATGCTCTCCCAATTTGGTAGACAATAGATAGATTTCATCTTACTGATATCTAGAATTCCATTCTAGTAAGGAGCACAAATTCACTTCTTGGTGGCAGAACTGAACAGGCAAGTGAGGGCCATAATCTGAATGTTAAAAAGGCATCCTTGATGGTGAGGTTGAGGCCCAGGGCTAGAAGGTGGAAGGGAGGAGTAAGTTACCAGAGGGAGTGATAGCTGAATATCAGAAACATACTGAGGGGAATAAGAGGCAGCCATAGATCCTTAAGGTATACCTTAGACTAATGGTCTGATAATTTTTGTTTTTGATTTTTCCCTGGGATGTTAAACAAAAAATGTATGAACACACAATTATTTTGTAATTTCTAGACAACTTTTATTATGGCATATAGAGAGAGGCCACAAATATAGCATGTTGCCCCTGGCTATTATATATGTTCCTTAGACCACTTGTGAAGGCAGGATTTCAGAAGATGTGTGTCAGGAGGGATCCTCATAAGCCACTTTGTCCCACTGGGTGGGGAAAGCATGGGACCAAAGGAGTCTGGAAATAGCCAATAATTGCAACATGAGGACAGTAATGATGTTGCTATTCATGGTACTTGGCACAATGTCTAGAAACTAACAGATGTTCAGGAAATCTTTATTGAAAGAGTGAATGAAGTGAAGGGGATTCAAAGGTTGGGGTTATGCAGAAAAAATAATTCAGGAACAAGGAAGCCTTGTAACTGGAATAAAAGTGGGGATTTTATTTTGAAGAACACAGCAAGATTCCAGTTCCTGGGCTCAGGGGACAAAGTCAACAGGGGCCAATGTCAGCAGGAGCCAACAGCAAAACAGATCCAATACAGAATTGCTAATCTGGGGTCTTAAATTCTTCAGGATCAGAAGTCTTCATCATGCAGGACTGAACTCATAGTTGGGTGATAAGAGATCCCAAGTTTAAGGATGAGGAGAATGAAAGGAATGAATCCTTATAGTACCTAATCTCTCTAAACTGATTTTCTGATTCAATCAGCAACAGTTTTTTGTTTGTTTTTGTTTTATCATTGTTTTGTTTTGTTTTTGGCCTCTATTAGATACTTTTATCTCTGCTATGAGCTCTACACATTGGGTGCAGTAAATTTATGAGTCTAAACAAATTTTTTTATTTTTTTACCTTCTTCAGTTAATGGTATGTAAAGTAGAATGTTTTGGTTAGGAACCTGGCATCTTTCTTGTGACAGGTTTTATCAGATGGAACATGGTAGTTTCTGAAGAAAACTATGTATTTTAGCACATATATCCAGACAACCCAAAATGAAAGGATATTAGTTTTACGGTGTTTTTGTAAAGGCTGCATTTTAATCTGTACACAGATGTGGCTGTTAGCCTTGTATAGTGAAAATCCAAGTTTCTGGTATTAGACATTATTTCTGACTCTAGTGAGACATCTTGCATCTGATATTAATGTTTGTTGAATGCCTCATAACTTACGAAGTATTTTTTCATTATTTAACTTATCTCTATAAAAACCATGTGAAGGTAGGCAGTATTATTCACATTTGATAGTTGAAGATAATAAGGAAAGAGTAGATAACTTATCTAATAGCCATGAAGAAGTTACCTGGAATTTGAACTTAAGTTCTGTAGAATAGTAGATCTTTCAGTATACCACCTGACTTCATAACAATGTGTGCCTTTGGTCATAAAAAAAGACTTGGCTACATAGATTTTTGTATAAATGAAGAAAAATTGAAAACTTATGCCCCACTGACAGTGGCTTCTTTTATTATTGTAATGGACGTTTGTTGATTTTTCCTGGTCAACATACATTTCCTCTTCTTTTAGTAAGATTTTTATGGTGTTTTTTAGAGAACTACATGCCATTCATTTTTAGTTCATACGGTTTTGATGTATCTTCAGGGATGGGTATATCCCAAGCCTGACCAAGGAGAACATTGCATCTCTTTGACCAAAGTGATTGGTTCAAGGGTGGACATATGACTCAAGGCCCTCAGAGTCAATGATAATTAATCTGTGTATCTTTGTAAAGATTAAGGCTATCAGAGTACATTGAGTTCTGACAGTGCAAGCCTAGAACTGCTGGAAGCCATCTTTTCATCACATATGGGAGTCTTTCTGGGGATGGAGCCAACACAAAGTAAGAGCTGAGCGATGGAGAGAAACTGATTCCTGATGAAATCTTCAAGCCCTTAGATCCATACATGCCTGAGTTTTACTTCAGACTTTTAGATTACATGAGCATATTCATTTCCTTATTGTTGAGCTCAAGTTTTACTTTACTCTCCAAAATTTGCTGTAGAGAGAGATCTCAAAGAATATAGTTTTCTCTGTCTATGAAGGCAGGCAATACAAAATTAGTAAATGGTGAATATTAAACAGTAACAGGTGAAATAAAAATTAAGTGTCGTCAAAGGCCAAATTATATATCTTTTGAATGATTAAAATGATACTCTGTAAGTACAGTTAGTCTAAGATAACAGTGATATATGAATAGTTGCTACAAGGACCTTGTTGGTTTGATGATATATATATATATATATATATAACTAATGACTCATTTTACAATAGCATTTTCTGCTTTTTAGTAAAAAAGGCACTCTCCAACATTCTTATGTAATTAACATATGTATCTCTTGATCTGAATTCTTGCCCTTTCCTGTGGTACATGATTGATAAATGGTTTGAGCAAATAACTTGCCTGAGAAATGTCAATTATCTGAAAGCCATATATCATGACAAAGATGCTGATCACCACAGCCAGCTCTTTGATGAAGAGGAAATATGGAAACTGACACAATGCCTCATTTCTATTTTAAAACTAAATGTACTAAGTATGCGAACCCAGCTAAATACACTGAGGACACATACCAGGTTGGAGCTGATAGGAGTCCAGGGATTAGATAGGTTGTTTTTTGGTGAACCATTTGTAGTATAAAGAGAAGACCACAGAAATCATTGGCTCTCTTCATTTTGTTTCCAGCAGAAAAACTAAGCAGATAAAAAAACTGCAGAACTATTGAAAGCATCTGCCTTTTTTCTAACTAGCTGCAATGTGTGGTTACTTTGAAAAATTTTCTTGGGGAAAATGCAGTTAGTAAATTATGATTTATTCAAATAGATAAAAATTATAATATGACAGTGGGCGTTTTCATTGGGTAATTAATATAAATTTACTAGTTATTTAGGACTTTTTAAATTATAAGTCTAAATATAGCCTAGCAATTTAAGAGATTTAAAAATGTCTATAGAATATGAATTTTAATATGATACACCTGAGAATTTTTCATGTATACTGAAATCAGCCTACTGATTTCCTTGTTCAAAAAGTGAAGCCAGAGAATAATTATTCTTAGGATGTGGTGAGAAATGTGATTTCCATTGCATCTACAGTAACATATTTGAAGAACAATTTGAAATTCTATAGATAGATTTTGGAAAGCAGATTTAAGTTATTTGGGTAATGTATGCAAATCCCTCTTGTAAAGAATACAAAATCTTAATGATAGTAAGGCTAATTTGATCACATTGTTCTCTACATTTAATTGACTGCTTTTAAGATGTCTTTTTTCTTCTCCTTTGTAGCAGTTTTATTTTGTAGGAAAAAAATGCTTCACTTCTTTTCAGGACAAGTGTAATCTCATTTGCTTTTCCTTTTGAAGTATAATTGTCTTTTTTCTCATATCATCTCCAATCCCTAACTTAAAGAGAGAGACCCATTCTTTCGTTTTGTGGATATTGGCCTCATGTTATTCTCTCCATTGATATTTTCTAACAATTACATGAATTCATTATAAGGCTTTTCTTAGGTATTATACTATATACCAGTTATTTTTGACTTAGGAGTAAAGTTGTAATAATTTTCCAATTCCTCCATAGCTACCTTGGCATATAGGTACCATGCTTTCAGAGCCCAGTTTCTCAAATATGTGGTTTAAGCCATTTTCCGCACTGCCTCACCACTCACTCACTGCTTAACACCCTGTAATTTGGCTTCTCTACTCCTACCTTGTGGAAGCTGTACTGATCTCCCAATTATTAAATTAAATAGGCTTTTAAATTAAATAGCCTTTTCTTAGCTCTCTTGCTTACTGAACTTTCTGCTGAATTTCTCCCTGTTGATCACATATTCCTTTTTGAAACTCTCTTGTTCATTGACCTTTATGACTTAAACTAACTTGGTTCTTCAACCTTTATTATTTTTTAAAATAATAATAATTTTATTATTCTAATAAGATGTTTTATGAAAATGATACATACCAATTCCATATTAAGGTCTTAATAAGAAAGCCAAAATGGCCTCAAATCCCTACTCAGAAATAGCTTCCATTATTGTTATCATTATTATTATTTTTATTTCAAAATATTAAGCGGGTACAAATATTTTTGGTTACATGGATCACTTTTATGATGGTTGACTCACAGGTATGGGTGTGCCCATCACCCAAATAGGGTTCATTGTATGCAGTAGGTAGGTTTTTGCCCGTTCCCTCCTCCACCCTCCCCTCTGCTTGATTTCCAAGGGAGTTTACTTCCCTTTGTGCACGTGTGTGCTCATTGGTTAGTTCCAATTTAACAGCTAGTACATGTGGTGTTTGTTTTTTCATTCTTGCGATACTTAGGAGAATGGTCTCCAGCTCCATCCAAATTGTTGCAAAAGGCACCAAGTCATCCTTTTTAATGGCTGAGTAGTAGTCCATGGTATGTGTATGCCACAGTTTCTTAATCCACTCATGAATTGATGGGCACTTGGGTTGATTCTACATCTTTGCAATTGTGAATTGTGCTGCAATAAATATTCGAGTATAGGTGTCTTTTTGATAAAAAGACTTCTTTTCCTCTGGGTACATACCCACTAGTGGGATTGCTGGATCTAATGATAGATCTACTTTTAATTCTCTGAGGAATCTCCATACTGTTTTCCATAGATGTTGTACTAATTAGCAGTCCCACCAAGAGTGTAAAAGCATTACTTTCTCTCTGCATCCACACCAGCATCTGTTGTTTTGGGGCTTTTTAATAGAAGCCATTCTAACTGGGGTAAGGTGATAACTCATTATGGTTTTAATTTGCATTTACCTGATTAGTGATGTTGAGCATTTTTTTCATAATTTTATTGGCCATTTAATTTGTCTATCTTCTTTTGAAAAGTTTCTGTTCATGTCTTTTGCTCACTTCTTAATGGATCATTTTTTTCTTGCTAATTTGCTTGAGTTCTTTGTACATTTTGTATGTTAGCCCTTTATTGGATGTATAGCTTGCAAATATTTTCTCCCATTTTGTAGGTTGTCTATTTGCTCTGTTGATTATTTCCTTAGCTGTGCAGAAGCTTTTTAGTTTAATCAAATCCCATTATTTATTTTTGATGTTGCTGTGATTGACATTGGGGTCTTAGTCATAAATCCTTTGCCTACGCAGGTATCTAGAAGAGTTTTTCCTACATTTTCCTCTAGAATTCTTATGGTTTCATGTGTTACATTTAAGTCTGTTATCCATTGTGAATTAATTTTTGTATATGGTAAGAGATAGGGGTCCTGTTTCATTCTTCTGCATGTGGCTATCCATTTCCCTGCAACATTTATTGAATAGGGCTTCTTTTCCCCAGTGTATGTTGCTGTCTGCATTGTCAAAGATCAGTTGGCTGTAGGTAGGTGGTTTTATATCTGAGTTCTCTGTTCTGTTCCATTGGTCTATATTTTTGTGCGAGTACCATGTTGTTTTGGTTACTATAGCCTTGTAGTATAGCTTAAAGTCTGGCAGGGTGACACCTCCAGATTTACTCCTTTTGCTTAAGTTTGCTTTAGCTATTTGGACTCTTTTCTGGTTCCAAATGAAGCATAGAATTATTTTTTCTAGATCTGTGAAAAATGACACTGGTATTTTGATGGGGATTGCATTGAATCTGTAAATCACTTTGGGCAGTATGGACATTTTAACAATGTTGATTCTGCCGATCCATAAGCATGATATGTTTTTCCACTTGTTTACATCCTCTGTGATTTCCTTCCTCAGTGATTCATAGTTCTCCATATAGAAGTCTTTTACCTCCTTGATTAAATACATTCCTAGATACTTTATTCTTTGTTGCTATTGTAAAAGTTATTGAGTCTTTGATTGGTTCTCAGTTTGACTGATGTTGGTATATAGAAATGCTATACAAATGTGTACATTGATTTTGTAACCTGAGATTTTGCTGAATTTATTTACCACTTTAAGGAGTCTCTTGGCAGAGTCTTTGGAGTTTTCTAGATATAAGATCATATCATCAGCAAAGAGCAATAATTTGACCTCTCCTTTCCCCATTTGGATACCCTTGATTTCCTTCTATTGCCTGATTGGTCTGGCAAGGACTTCCAGCAATATGTTGAATAATGGTGGTTGACAGTGGACACTCTTGTCTAGTTCCAGCTCTAAGAATGAATGCTTTCAATTTTTCCTCATTCAGTAGTATGTTGGCTGTGGGTTTCTCATTTATGACTTTTATAATTGTGAGGTATGTTAGTTACATCTATGCCTATTTTGTTGAGAGTTCTTATCATAAAAGGGTGCTGAATTTTTGTCAAATGTTTTTTCTGCATCTATGGAGATGATCATATGGTCTTTGTTTTTGCTTCTGTTTATGTGGTGAATAACATTTATTGATTTACATATATTGAACTATCCTTGCATCCCTGGGATGAAGCCCACTTGGTAATGGTGGATTATTTTTTTGATGTGCAGCTAAATTCAGTTTGCTAGAATTTTATTGAGAATTTATGCATCTATATTCATAAAGGATGTTGGGCCATAGATTTTGTTTTGTTGTTGTTGTTGTGTCTTTTCCTGGCTTCGGTATCAAGATGATACTGGCTTAATAGAATGAGTAGGGGAAGATTCCTTCCTTCTTGATGTTATGAAATAATTTCTGCAGTATTGGTACCAATTCTTCTTTGTAGGTCTAATAAAATTTGGCTGTGGAACCATCTAGTCTGGGACTTGTGCTGGGAAAATTAGATAGCCACATGTAGAAGATTGAAACACAATCCATATCTCTCACCACTCACTAAAATTAATTTAAGATGGATAACAGACTTAAATCTAAGACATGAAACCATAAGAATTCTAGATGAAAATGTTAGAAAAACTCTTCTAGATATTGACCTAGGCAAAGAAGTTATGAAGAAACCCCAATGCAATCACAACAACAACAAAAATAAATAAATTTGGCTAGATTAAATTAAAACGCTTCTGCACAACCAAGAAAACAACCAACAGAGCAAATGGACAACATACAGAATGGAAGAAAATATTCACATGCTGTACATCTTATAAAGGGCTAATAACCAGAATCTACAGAGACCTCAAGGAAATCAGCAATAAAAAATCAAGTAACCCCATTAAAAAGTGGGCAGAAGACATGAACAGAAGCTTTCCAAAATAAGATAGACAAATGGCCAATAAACATGAAAAAATGCTCAATGTCACTAATCATCAGGGAAATGCAAGTCAAAACCACAATGCAATATCACCTAACCCCAGTGAGAATGGCTTTAATCAGAAAGTCCCAAAACAATAGATACTGGCATGGAAGTGGAGAGAAAGATACACTTATACACTCCTGGTAGGACTGCAAACTATTTAATAGTACAACCTCTATGGAGAATAGTGTGAAGATTCCTCAAAGAACTAAAATTAGACCTACCATTTGATCCAGCAATCCCACTACTGGGTATTTACCCAAAGGAAAAATATTTATTTTATCAAAAAGATGCTTGCACTTGGTTGTTTATTGCAGCACAATTCACAAGCACAAAGATATGGAATCAACCCAAGTGCCCATCAGTTCATGAGTGGATTAATAAAATGTGGTATATGTATACCATGCAGTACTACTCACCCATAAAAGTGAATATCTTTCATAACAATCTGGATGGAACAGGAGACCATTGTCCTACGTGAAGTATTCAAGAATGGAAAAATAAACACCACTTGTACTCACTATTAAATTGGAACTAACCCAATAGCACTCATGGGCACAGATGAAAGTAAAACTCAACAGAAGTCAAATAAGTTCGGCAGGGGGAGGAAGGAGATGGGTGAAATCATATCTAATGGGTACAATGTACACTGTCCAGGAGATGGGCACACTTATAAGTTTACCTCAAGCAGTACAAAAGCAATCTATGTAACCAAAACATCTGTACCCTCATAATATTCTTAAACAAAAAAATTAAAACTAAAATTAAAATTCAAAAAATATGTGTCCTATTAAACACTGAGAAAACCAGAAAGCAAATGTTTGGGGCAAGATTTCTTCATTAACTGTGCAGCATCTGTTAACATTTTCAAGGAGCACATTGGTTTCAATTGAAGGGATCACACTGAGAACAGAGCTTACAAATTTGACTCCATCTGTATAAGCAACCTGACTATTTTTTAATTGATTCTATTATTGCGGACAAATAGTCATGTATTTTAGAAAACTATTTTTCACAATAGAATTTTAAATGTATCTTCAAGAATATTGATTTCAGGAAGTTATTGTTGAGGATTTCTCAGCACAAAAATCAGCATGGATAATTTCTTATTCACCTTAACAAAGAACACATTTCAAGAAGTACCTAAATTCATGGTCATTGGCTTCTGTTGCTTAGAATCAATTCACAAGCTGAGATGAGAGAAGTGTTCCCATCTGCTTTCTTTGCTCCCGAGGTCACTGTGAGGAGCTGAGGAGAAAAAGGCGAGCCTGTTAAAGACCTTAATAATTTCTGATGGGTAACAAGTTTTATCATTTTCATCTGTTTTTCAATGACATAAGTGGAAAGTAAGGAAATTAAGCCTGCAAATAGTAACTTCCACTCTAGAAATTTGCTAGTGAAAAAGTAGAAGACAAATGAAGGAAGAACTCAAAGAAGTAAACATAGTCATAAAAACTATAAGACTATATTACTTAAATTTCTTGGAGAAGCAAAAGTTGGGCTTGACTCAGCCTTAGAGCAGGGTTCTTCCACCATAGAACTGCTGACATTTGGGGCTGGATAATTCTTTGTTATGGGAGTCTGCCCTGTGCATTGGAGGATGCTGAGCAGCATCTCTGGCCTCTAACTAATAAATGACAGCAGCACACACCCCCAACAGTTGTGACAAGCAAAACTATCTCTAGGTATTTCCAAACATCCTCTGAGAAGTAAAGTCACCTCTAATTGAGAATAACTGGCTTAGAGAAAGGAAGATTTCCTTTGAGAAAGGAGTGAGTTCAAGAAATTGACCATGGAAGAAAGGTAAGTGATAGAGCAGGATTCAAAATATACAAATGGGATCAAAGGTACTTATGTGGGAACAAACCTGGGAAGGAAAAATTGATAGTTACAAAAGGGAAAGAATGGGAGCATAGGTGAAGAGATTTGGGGAAAGAGAGGCGGCAAGTTGATGAATCTCATTATTAGGGGAAAGTACAGAGAGGACCCACGTGGGAATTAGGAGTTAAAATTGGAAGACTGAAATAGCCCCTGCTGGAGATTAAGTGAACAGTAAACTGTCAAGTTAGTCATGTTCTATGGGAACGGTGAGGCTCTATGGACAAAAGAAGTCAATCAGAAAAACCATATGACTTCCTCCTGGAGTACTAAGTCAATTGTAATTACTATATGACCTCCTCCAGGAAAATTCAGTTTCCAGAAGTGACAGCTGAAGGAACTGATTTTGGTGTTCACCAAAAGTTGAAATTAGCAAAACCCACAAGCTAGAAAGTCAAACTAGGGAGTATTTCTGTGATGCTATCAATAACTTTAATTATTATGATTTACCAAAGAAGTAGAAGGCTCTGGTAGGTAATAGAAGAGTGGGAAATATGAGAGGGGAAGTTTTTTAATGAGAGAGAAGAGCAGATTCTGTAAGAGTAACAATAAGAGAGATGAAGAGCTGTCATGGTCCAAAAGCAGAATTTAAAACCAAGAAATCTTTCCAGTCCCAGGTGCAATGAAGAGCCCAGGGAAGTTGTTGGGAAATGAGGAGGGTGACAAAACTATGGAGTCAGCATACTAGAAAAAGTTATGAACACAGATATTAAAATAACCAAAGAAAGTGTTAGAAAAAGAAATGTAGAAAAATACAGCAAGAAAACAGAATATAAATAATGTTAATAAAAATAATGCCCTTAAATTAAAAAAACTTTTAAATCATTTAACTATGCTGACTTTTAAAAGAAAGAACTTTATAATCCATCATCTGTATCCAAAAATACAAAATCAAAATGTTCTATAAAGTGCCCACAAAATAAATTACTCAAACTTTAAATATACTTAACAATTTTTCTTCAAATTTGGCTTCCTTTTCATTTCTCATTAAGAGCCGAAATCCTGCCAATGTTGAAATGTATAGTTTTACCTATTTTTAGTTAAATCAAAGTTTAAATACATTTTCATGATTTTTTTTCTTATATCTCATGTAAAAAGAGTTTGGGTAACCTATTAAAGGTTCCCTCAAATAGGCTAGGATTTTTTTCAAGCAAGAAAAAGTTAACTTTACCATCATTCTTTGGTTAATGAAAGAATTAATTTATTTTACATTTTTCTGTTTCCTTCCATCAGACAGGAGGTATAATGTAGGAAAAAAATCGTATTTAAATTACTTCTCTAAACCTATTTCTTTATATTTAGGTTAAATTACTTTGGTTTTTAAACTATTTTTCATGTAGCATTTTAAGACTAGAGTTCAGGTGAGATTTAGCTATAAAGCAGAGGAAAGAACTGACCTCTAAAATTAGGCAGGTGGGAAGGAGCTGGTGTGTTATTTCTGTTTTAGCTATGTCTATAAATGACCACTAAGTCAGTCTTTCTCACCCTGAAAAAAAGTTTTCAATTTTTACTTTCTATTGTTTACATTAGAAAAACAAAATCTACTGAATATGCTCTTTTAGGCTACACATTCTCCTCCCCATATTCTGACTCTTCCTTTCACCCTCCTTTCGATCTCACACCTTAAGACTCATCACATTAATCCAGTCATTTGGAGTCTTTTCCATGTCTTCAATTTTGATAAATACCAATTAATCACTAATACAAATAAAGACAAGTCATTGTAAATTAAGTCTAACTGACTGTCGATTCAGTCAAAGTACAGAAACAAAAGCAAATCATCTAAACTGACTTGCAATGTTTACTAAAGCTAAACATATGCCCATGGTATGATGCAGAAATTTCACTTAAAAGTATATATGCAAGATAAATGAGTGTCTATGTTCACCAAAAATCATGTTCTAAATTGTTCATAGTAGCATTATTCAGGATAAACTGGGAAGAATCCAAATGTCCCTTAATAGGATAAAAGAGAACAATGGAATATTACACCAAACTAAAAACTA
Source organism: Cheirogaleus major (assembly GCA_963574435.1). Lineage (NCBI taxonomy): Eukaryota > Metazoa > Chordata > Mammalia > Primates > Cheirogaleidae > Cheirogaleus > Cheirogaleus major. Next base: position 31,167 of record CAUYPO010096595.1, read on the forward strand.
GTAATGAACAAGTTTAGCAATGTGGCTGCACACAAGATAAATGTTTTTAAAAAACAATAATATTTCCATACAATAGCAATGAACAATCCAAAAATGAAATTTTTTAAAAATCCCATTTGCAATAACAACAAAAGGAATGAAATAAAATACATAGGAATAAACTTAACAAAAGAAATGCAAGGCACACACAATAAAAACTATAAAAGATTATTGAAAGAAGACACAAATAAATGGAAAGACACCCACATTCACATATCATAAGACTTAACATTGTTAAGATGGAAATACTCCCTAAATTGATCTACAGATTCAATGTAAACCCTTCCAAAATCCCAGCTGCATCTTTCAAAAACATTGACAATCTTATCTTATCATTTATATGGAAATATAAGGGAACCAGAATAGCTAAAACAATCTCAAAAAGGGATAAAGTTAAAGGACTTATCCTTTCTGATTTTAAAACCTACTGCAAAGCTATGGTAATCAAGACAGTGTGGTACTACCATTAAAAAAGACAAAGTTCAATGGAATAGAATTGAGAATCCAGAGATAAATCTTTACATTTATGTTCAATTGATTTTCCATAAGGGTGCCAAGATAAATCACTGGCAAAAGAATTATCTTTCCAATAAATGTTATTTGGAAATATTGATATCTACATTGAAAAAATGTGGACCTCTACTTCACACCTTACACCAAAATTAACTCAAAATGGGTCATATGCCTAAATATGTTAACTAAAACTATAAAACTCTTAGAAGACAATATCAGAGCAAATCTTCGTGACTTGAATTAAGCAATGATTTCTTAGATACAAAACAAAAAGCACAGTAACTAAAGAAAAAATAGATAAATTTAACTTAATTAAATTTGAAATTTTGGTGTATCAAAAACACTATCAATAAAGTGAAAGGACAGCACACAGAATGAAAGAGAATATTTGCAAATCATCTACCCAAAAGAGACTTGCATCCAGAATATATGCAAATCAATAATAAAAAGACAAATAATTTTAAATTACCAATTTTTAAAATACATAAATGATTTAAACAAACATTTCTCCAAAGAAGGTACAAAAGTGGGCAATAAACCACATAGAAAAATGCTCATCATTAGTCATTAGGGAAATATAAATCAAAACCACAATGAGATATCCCCTCATACTCACTAGGATAGTTACAATCAAAAAAGATGGACAATATCTAGTGTTGGTGAGCACATGGAGAAGTTGAAACACTCGGACATTGCTAGTGGGAATGTACAATGGTGAAACCACTATAGAAAACAGTTTGGCAGTTCTTAAAAATGATAAACATAGATAATGACCCAGCAATTGCACTCCTAGGTATGAACCCTAAAGAAATGAGAACATATGTCCACACAAAAGTTTGTACAAGAACGTGCATAGCAACATTATTTACAATAGCCAAAAAGTGGAAACAACCCAGATGTCTATCAACTAATGAATGTATAAACAAAATGCAGTATATTCACAAAATAGAATATTATTCAGCAATAAAAATATGAAATACTGATACATGCTACAATAAGGGTAAATCTTAAAAGCATTACAGTAAGTGAAAGAAGCCAGTCACAAAGGACTATATATTGTATGATTCCATTTATGTAAAAGGTCCAAAATAAGCAAATATATAAACAGAAAGTAGATTAGTGGGTGCCCAGGACTAGGGCAGGTTTGGGGGGAGAGATTAGACAGGAAGGGGGAATGACCGCTAGTTTGTATGGGATTCATTTTAGGGTGTAAAAATGTTTTAAAATTATATTTTTGTGATAATTTCACAACTCTTTGAATACACTAGAAATCGCTAAACTGTGTACTTTAAATGTGTGAATTTTGTGGTGAGTGAAATAGATGTCATAAAAGCTGTTTTAAAAAAACAAGAACCAACTATTTATGCACACATCATATATGATTCTCACAGACATAATGAACAGAAGAAGCTGGAACATAAACATACATACAATATGATTCCATTGACATGAAGTTCAAGCACTTCTAAAACTAATTAATAAAAATATAAACCAGAATATTGATTACCTCTAGGAGGATGAATGTTGACCAAGAAGGGACACAAGAGAAACTTCCGAGGTGCTGGAAAGATCTGTATCTTGATTTAGACAGTTGTTACATAAGCATTTACACAGGAAAATGTTATCAATCTATGTACTTAATATTAGTGCATATTATGCTCTTTACAGTTTGTATGTTGTAACTAAAAGCATTTTTTAAAAACTGTATATGTTAGCACTTTCTTGATCATGTAGATGTAGCAAAATAAGGAATTGGTAGTTGTTAAGAAGACAAGATTTAGAGACAAAAACCTTTTCCAATATTGGTTTGTCCATTCCCTGACTAGAAGATTTTGGGTAAGTTATTGAACATATATGATTCACTCAGCATTAAAATGATGATAATGATGCTATCTGCCTGAAAGTTGTTTTGGAAAAGAATGTGTGGAAGAATTTTGTAAACTGCAAATGTTAGTAGCTTTATTATAACTGTATAGAGAATGTAAAACTCACATATTTTTAAGTAAAGCTATTTGAGATTTTCTTAATTTAGATTTCTAGTATAATAACTCTTACTAACTTATGCTTTGTGCTAATACGGTTGGACTACACAAAAATATAAAACAAATAATTCAGTGGAACACATGATTGCTATTTTTTGTAACAATTTTTGCTGCATTTCCCAACAAAGATCTTCTCATGAAGACCCATAGGAGAACTTTCTGTACTTTTATATCACCTAAATCACTGGAGTTTTCTTTTTTTAATATATGAAGATTGATAGTGTTCTTTAAGAACACTTCAAGATAGTGTTCTTTAAGAACACTTTAAGAAGTGATCTTTAAGAAGCCTACAAAACACACACACACACACACACACACACACACACACACACACAGGCAAGCGTGTGACCCATGTTTAGCAAGGAAAAGCACTTCACTACATGCATTTTGTACACTGTGGTCATTCTTAGCTTTGTTCTATTTTCCTACTCATATTCTCACTCTGCTTCAGTTCTAAGACTCACTTTGGTTTGTTTTATCATTTTATATTTATCTTGGAAATCTGTCTCAAATTATCTTTAGAAAGAGTTGCTATAATGAACAAACAAGAGCAACAAAAAAATGACCCGGTTAAATTAGAATCCAATTTGCTAATCATACCTACTGCAGAAATCAAGAACATAGACAGCAGTACCATAAGAAGTACCATAGATCTAATAGCCTATTCCACATAACTCACTGAAGGAGCTCTTATCGTGCCCTTCACGCTCATTTTATTTAATAACACCAGAAATTGATTGACTAGAACAGAATCCTCAGAGGGACAGAGATTTGGGTCTATTTTGTGTACTTCTGTAATCCAGCGGCAGGAACAGTGCCTGCCACATGGTAAGTACTTAATTAAGGTTTGTTGAACTAATTAGCACTGCATATAAAATGTAGTTTTCCACTTCCTCGGGGCCATGGCTACAATTACTCCAAAATTCTTTCCAATTGCCATGAAAATGTAAGGTACACATGCATGGTTTATGTGAGAGGCAGAACAAAGTGAAAAGTACCTCACTGAGCAAACCAGTTCCTATTTTGGTTTTTTGAATAGTTTTTTTTTTTTTTGAAAACAAAAAAAAGAAAGAAAAAAAAGAAAGAAAGAATAAAACTGTCTAGTCCAAAATGGAATTTGCCATCGAAAACATTGTTACTCTACATTCTATAAATAAGATACTCAATTGTTCTTCCCTTATATAAATATAATGCATTCCTATTAATATAAAGTACCGTATAGCTTAATTTTTTATAAAATAAGCCATTTCTTTAAAATATCAAACCAATGATCTTGATATTTCAATTTCACATGAAATATCCATTTGGTATTTTTAAAGAAAAGATGATAAAGGGACTTCTTAAAAAGAAGTACAAGAATGGGCAAAACAGAAGACAGAACAGCAATAAAAATATTGTAAGTTAGAAAGCAGGTTATGAGCCATCATCAATCTAGCAGGTCCGAATCCTCAGTAGTTGCAAGAAATGCTGAGCACCCACCTTCTATACCACGGAATTCTCAACAGACTCAGAGACTGGCAGCAACAGGCACATTTGGAATAGGGAAAAGGAAGTAGGGACTTAAAATCAAAATGATTGTGTAAAAGCATTGTAAGAAACAGTTACTCTCTCAGAACCTCTCCATTGCTACATGCCACTAAGTAAAAACTCTTACTTCACCCTAGCAAAAGACTATAAGTTTATTCTCTATAGAGGGTAAACAGAAGTCCTGTGTATTAGGAAAGCCAGGCATAGTTGAAAGTATAATCTTTGAACCAAAAATGGATATTAAGTGAATATATGCTTAGTGGATGCTGAAATTCCCAACCATCAGAACACTGGCATGCAAGCCTTTACCCTGCAGGCAGAAGATTGGAAAACTCTTCTCAGAGGAATCTAACCAGCCCAAGAGTAAAGATATAAAATATTGATAATGGGTTGTTCCAACAACCAACCAAGCAGATTATCCTACACTGAAACTAAATGCTAACTGGCCCCACTCTCATGCCAAGAGCTTACAGTTAGCTTTTAGTACCATAAAAAAGCAATTGACTTTTGTATATTGACCTTGTAGCCTGTGAACTCTCTAAATTATTTTAACAATTGTTGATAGTTTTTTATAGATTCCTTAGAATATTCTACATAATCATTCATGTCATCCCTGAAGAGAGATAGTTTTATGTCCTTTCTAATTTTCATTTATTTCCTTTCTTGCCTAATTGCAAAGGCTAGGCTCTTCAGTACAATGTTGAATATAAGTGGTAAGAATCAGCATCCTTGTTTTGTTCCTGATTTTAGCAAGTATTTAATCCATCAACATTAAATATGATGTTAGCCATAGTTTTTCATATATAGCCTTTTTCAGATTGAGGAAATGCCCATTGTTTCTGTTTGATAAAATATTTTGAAATGATATTGAATTTTTTCAAACATTTTCCTGTATATATTGAAATGATCATTTTTTCTCTTTTATTTTGTTAATATGATAAATTACATTTATTGATTTTCAAATGTTATATCAGCTTTGCATTCCTGGAACTTATTTGCTAACATTCAATTAAGAATCTTTGTTATCTATGTTCACAAGGGATACTGATATATGTGTATGTATGCATTTATATCTTCTTTTTTCAAATGTGTATTTTTAATGCTTGTGTATAAAGCAAGGTATCAGGGTGATATTGATCTCATAAAAATAAGTGGAACAAGGCTATCATCCTCTACTTTCTGAAAGATTTTATGACTTCTTTTTTAAATGTTCAATAGAATTCACCAATTAAGCCATCTGGGCCTGAGTTTTCAAATCAGCTTTTTAGTCTTCTACTCTTAAATAAAGACATACGGACATCCAAGGATTTCCTCTGAACTGAACGTTAGAATCAACTGGTAAGTCTTGAAGAAATATGCTCCAATTGAAGAGTTTGCATTTGATTGTCTATGGTGGGCCTAAGTTACATCAGCATTTTTGTAAAGCTCCTGGGTGATTCTGATTATAACTAGTATTAAAAACTTCTGCTGTAACATGAAAGCTAGACAAAAACTACCAAAAAGATTAAACTGGAAGAAACAGAGACTGTGCAAGAAAATAACAACTCCAAAAAGTTACTACTGATAATCATCAGAGACATGAGAGACGATATCAAGACCATGAAATAAAGAACAAGATGCTATGAGCAAGGAACATCCAGAGGCATCAGAAACTACATGTATTGTTTGCAAAGATATGATGCGAGGTAGAGATTAGATCTCAGATTGAGAAGTTAAGCAGAATAGATTTAAAATATTGGATCTCCACATTTTCCTGGCTTTATGGCCTTGTGCTAGTTACTTACATTCTTTGAGACTCTGTTTCCTCAACTACAAAACGGCAATAATGATAGCATCAACCTCATGGGGTTGCTGTGAGTATTAAATGGGATAATACTTGTAGTTAGGAGAGTGCCTGGCTCCACGAATCACTAGCATGCAGTAGTCACTCTAGTTGAAGCTCCCGTTTACTGTTAGCTGCTATATTGAGTCAAGTAGGAAGAATGTACTAGGTAGCTTCAAATTAAATAAGCTGTCTACCTAGTGAAATTACTGTTCAAATCTAAAAAGCACATGATGCATTAGACGATGAAGAAGGGTGGAAGGAGGAGACAGGATGTAAATATAAATTATTTTAATGTGGTGATGATTCATTTTAAAATGTGTCCTCATTTATGAAAATTAGCTTGGAAGTTGCTCACTCACATTTCCTCAGTATTTGACACCAGTTCAAATTCACTGCAGAACCCTGGACACTCGACAGCATCCGTGCAGCAAATCATAGAACAAACTAGAGGGTGGCTATACGGGTGATCATTCATTACATATTTTCTTGAGCTTTAATCTAGTTTCATTTTCAGGATTCCCTAATTCAGTGACATTTATGTTTTAGAGTAAAACGAATAATAATTATCTGCGATTCTCTACTTCTGCTAAAGATATTATTTAGTCTTCTCAAGGCTTGAAGGAAGACTAACTAACATAATGCCTGGAAAACACATTGTTTGGTTCATACCCTTAATAATTGGCATTATCATTTCATCATCGTTACAGTTCGGGGTGGGACTAGCTAATGATGAACTTGAAATTTCTCACATGCAACGTGAGAATGTTAGCCTGGGATAGCTCTGTATCCCTTCGCCTCACAAAATCCACTTAGAACAGTTACTTCATATTTGACAGTTGTTTATTTTCAGATACATTTTGTTTGTAAAATATCGATAGTGTTCACTAGCACTAAAGATATGCCATTTTTGGACAGAATCATTTGGTCAATCCACATTCATTATTCTTTTTTTAAGAGAAAAGGTATACAAATTTATTAACATGCAATTATGCAAGGAAGCCATACAAAATATGAGACTCGAAGAAGAGCCAGAAGCTGAAGCTTAAATAGCACACTCTTCATAGCAGAGAGAGAGATGAGAAAATGTAAGCAATTTTGAGGGGTAGTAAATAATTTTTAGGAGAGTTGATTGGGCCCAAAGAATAGACAATAGTTTATAAATGATTATTTTTGGAAATTGAATGGGAACCTAAGATGATAGCTTAGGACAAAATCTACCTAGGTGTGGTGACATTCCTCAGTCTTTCTTTTTGTGATAGTTTAATCTTCCATGATTAATAAAATTTCAGAGAGGGCATCAAAGGCAATCGTGTTCCTTCTAAAGGAGCTTCAGATAAGGGAACTTCAGAGAAAGATAGTTCCATTCTGCGTTTGGGGGAGAACAGGGGAAGATCAGAAAGTCCTGGGTTCTGAGGCTGCTTCTAAGTCTTTTTAATTTTCCTTAGTTCAAAGTACTCAGCATGCCAAAATGCCATACTTTGGGGTATTGTTTCCTGAGCCCCAACTACCAGTCAGAAGTAGGCAAGATCCTGCACTGGATTTAGTGATGAGATGATATGGAAGGTGGGAACTTCTCTCATTTTCTTTTCTGGTCACCTTCTCAGTCCAAGATCTTAGATAAGATCCTGATGTCTCCTTTCCCTAGATCTAGAGGAAGGGGCACAACTGTACCTTGATTCTGGTAGTATGAGGTGTTGGCAAACATAAAAATGCAGTTATGCTACTATTTAAGGCATTAGTGACAATCTTAAGAAAACAAAGTTAGAGCTGTTTTAAAGAAGGATTGCAGGGCTCTTAAGCATCCACCTTCTTTAGGACTGAAGACGCAGAGAGATTCCCTGCGGAGGTGGACAGTTCTGTTTCCTCCACATTCTACGAGGAAGGCCCTCTAGGCTTTTAAAATACAGGATCCACAGCGGATAATTCATCCCTACTTTAGCTCAAGGCTGGGAACACTTCTGCTGTCGAGGCTTCTGAGGAGAGGAAGCATGGTGCTCCTTGAATCCAGACAAGAGCCCAGCTCCTCCAGGCCCCTTGTAAGACACCAGGTCACTTAAGTTGGCAGGTCTCACAGGTGAAGCTGATGTCCTGGGTGTTCACAGGAGGGAAGTGTACCTTGGGCTGGTTGAGCTGAAAGGCTATTCTTTTAAGAGCTGTTTAGGAATATTCTAAGTCAAGAAGGGGCCACAAAACATACTGAATCATATCCTAACCTGAACGACTGCAGCCGCATAGCAGATAGGTGGGAAATCCTTTGGTTGCAAGGAAGGGAAAACCATTTAAACCAGCTAAAATTGAAATGTTTGTTTGGTTTGTAAATTAGGACCCTTCGCATGTCATAGAACCCATTGGCGGCTTTTCCAGCTGGATCTCACAGCTATGGAAAACCATTAGGGACTTGAAAACTCCCAATAACTTACTGTCAGCTATTGCTACAATAACACTGCCTGTGAAACAGCAACACGATGGCGCTGGCACGGAACACAGAGCCCTCCTCGCTCACACGTGCAGGCTGGCTGGGGAAGCTCGGGTGGCGGCTCCCCATCTTCTGGCTGATCTCCACCTGGACCCCTGGAATTCCCTCCACCCGTGTCGCGCAGCTTCACGCTTTGCTCCTAATGGCCAGCACCTGTAACCCCCTTCGGTGATGTTTCCATGGACTACTGAGTGGTGTGGGATAAACTGTGTGGAAATTTCCACCCAGAGCTCTCCATGGTCCCAAGCTACGGCAGGGACTTCACCGGAAATCATACCCCTGCTTGGCTTCCTCCCCTCCTCCACTCCCCAGTGGGAACACTTCCGTTAACACACTTGACGCATGCATCCCCATCTCCAGGTCTACTTGTGCAGAACCTGACAGGGGACACCTGGCAGAGGGTGTGGCTACGGGAGGAAGTGAAGACTGGGCACCATCCCGTCACGACAGGTGGTGTCTAGCTCTGTCTCCAGAGGGGTCTTTTTCTCTCCTCTGCACACCTTCTCCGCTCTCCTCTCTGCACATGGGCTGCCTCTGAAACGCCCCCAGTTTCTGCCCCCCACTGACTTTGACCTGCCTGTGGCTCTGTCTTGCCATGTGTAAAAAGCCCAATTGTCTGGCCTGGTCACCTTGAACCCCCCAGACCACTTTGTAAGAGTATATCCATCATAAGGGCCTGTTCTGCTTTCCCCTAATAAGACTTTGGTAAAAGCTTGTTAGATATAAAAATCTGTCTAGAAAACCTTGGCTCCTCCCACAGGGTGAGCACAGGACCTCCTAATTGTGCACCTGGAGGGTTGACCAGGACAACGAGGGGGAGTCATCTGGCCACTGCCCTCACCTGGCACACCCCTCTCAGCTGTGTGGGCATCACCTGCTGGGCTCAGGGGACTCCTTTTCCTTTGCTGAGCTGCGACTAAGAATTCCAGCTTCTCAAGGCTCACCCGGGGATACCAGAAGGGCCACAATGGATTCTCCTGCTTTGATCTGCCCTGGGGTCCCCGAATATCTGGCTTAAGAGTCTAAAGGATAAATTTAAGAAAAAGTACAAGCTAAAGCCAAGGATGCATCTCTCCCAAAACTCCAAGTGCTGATTCTTACCTTGACACTGGACTTTGCAGCTTGGTTTCTCACAGCAACTAGATCCTTTACTCAATGTCCTAAGTCCACAGTGCTAGGAGAGAGTTCTGATTCACTCCCCTTTGGTTAAATGCTCAGCCCTGATCCAGTCAGCTGAGTGGAGGTGGAACGGATGGATTCACAGATGGTCGCCTGGGTCCACCCATAGGGGCTGGAAGTGAGGTTGAATCTTTTAGGAGGGGTGTGGGTAGAGAGAATGAATGGTGTTTCTAGAAAAACCAATATCAGCTACAGAGTAAGAAATAGTGGCTTCTCTTCTATAGAGACTGACCTCCCTTCACACCACCCACACACACCCTTTGCCTCAGCTTCGATTCTCAGCTCTGTGCTCCTCCCTGCAGACAACCTTCATGCAATCCCAGCCCCTCACACACCAGCCGTGTCTCCTCAAGAGTGGGTACATGGAAAACTGGGCTGGTGAGAGTTCCTACCTCAGAGGGTGCCTGTGAAATCCAGTTCCTGACACAAGGTAACACTGGTAGAGTTGGAGGTGGGGGGAGGGGACAGTCCCCAGGTTGACTCCAATGTCCAAGTATGTGATTGAGGACATACATCGTCTCCATCTTCCACTCAGGACCTTGACTTTCATCCTTAAACTGATCACCACGTGATGGCAAAATGACTGCCAGAGATCTGGGCATCACGACCTTACACAAACATGTCCAATACAGGAGGGAAGCAGGGATAAGAAGAGCTCTCCTGACAAGTCCTGTTTTATAACCAGATAGAATTTTTTCCCAGAGCACTGTGGGACGCAGGACTTACAGTGCTAAAACCAAGAAAGTCCCAGGCAAACCTGAATTGGTAACCAATTTCTTGTCAGAATTAGGCCACATGGCTACCCCTACCTAGAAAGGAGGCCAGGATATGGAACATGGAATATTTTGTCTCTATTATGACAGGCTCTGCCAGCAGGAAAGAAAAGGACAGGAACAGTCGCTGGATAAGAGGCCATCAGCCTGCTGTATAAGTGCGCCTCTTCCCTTCTTTCTTCCTAAGAGAATCCCAGTTTTACTCAGGCACCCATCACCCCTGAGCACATGATGAAGCCAATCATAGCTGTCCTGTTTCTCCTTCCTTTGCCAGGGCCTGATTAAGAGTGGCCACGTGATGCCATCTGGACAAAGAGGTGAGGGGTGGACTTCCAGCAGGCTTCCTCTCAGGGCAGGACATGGTTTCTTGAAAACCCTTTAAGAAAGGTTTTTCAGTTTTCTTGATTTTTTTTTTTTTCGAGACAGGGTCTTGCTCTGTCCCCCTGGCTAGAGTGCAGTGGCATCATCATAGCTGACTACAGCCTCAAACTCCTGGGCTCAGGTGATCCTCCTGCTTCAGCCTCCTGAGAAGCTGGGACTGCAGGTGCATGCTACCTCTCCC
>CAUYPO010096599.1:0-28446 GCA_963574435.1 Cheirogaleus major
AAGCAGGTCCAAACACACAAAAACCTGAGACATAGCTGGGGCCGTTTTTTGCTTGCCCCGGGCTCAGCCCCACCTGGACTCCAAGCAAAGTGCCTGGACACTGTTTGTCCTCACTATTGAGAACCCACTTGGGGGTGATGATGAGCTGCCCTCCTTTCCCAGACTGCCACCAAATGTCCTACAGAGTGCACGATCTGACTCGCTGCTGGCTTCTCTGGCTTTATTCCTCAACATTTAACTCACAGCCGCACACGTGCCTTTACTTTCAAAATGCCTAATTCTTTAATGTCATATAGAGAGGAAAAACAGTGGATTTTTTTTAACTTGTCAATTTTGTCATGATTGATTGATCACTATCTTTTTTGTGGTTTTATTCATCACTAACCTACTGAAATTTCAGATTACTCATTCAAAGCCATAATGTCCTGGGTCAGCCATCAATGCATTCATTCATTCATTCATTCATTAAACAAATATTTATTGAGTATCTACTATATGCCAGGCAGTGTTGGAAGTACTGGGCACACAACAGTGACTCAAACAAAAACCTCTGCTTTCACGGATTCTTCAGTTCTATCTAATGGGACATTGACTCCTTTGAAAAGAAAGTTGAAGGGAAATAAAGTTGTCCAATTAAGGCCTTATTTCTCATTTTCACATGAAAGGAAATTAGACACACTCATTAATAGTTACAATATAAATTCAGGGACATGAGATGTTATAGGCTGCAGGAACCTTTCATTCTTTCAAAGAATGCTGTCTTTTGTCAATCCCAGTTCCGGACCTCGCTTCATGCTCTCTGTACTCATCCAGGAAAATGAGATAGTTTAGATTAAAATCAGTGGTTCGCAACCTGCTACTCATTAGGATCACCTGGGAAAGTTTCAGGCACAAGCACTGGGCCCCCACCTCGGGCCAATTAAAGCAGGATCTCTAGGGGTGGGGTGTTTTCTTTTTAAAGTTCCCCCAGGTGATCGTAATGGGCATTGCCAGGGTTGAGAACCACCAACTGTACTATAAATTCTGAGTTTCGCACAGGGGAACACACCCTCCCTGCCACAGTATATAATCCTATCGTTCGTTCTACATGACTAGTTTTCAGGCTGTTAGATTTGGATATACTTTTTCTTTGAAGGTACACTTCATTTTGCATTAGTAAGCTGTTCATTCCTAGAAGGCAACCCGTGCAATCCAAGCTGAAGTGGAGAGCTGGCACCTCTCCAGGAATTTGAGATAATTGTATAGCCAATCTGGATAAATCAGGATAAAAGTACATCGCACACCTACCGATAATATTTTCTTTTGCTAACCCTTTAATAAATGGGGAATACAGATTTTTAGTACTTAAACATTCGAAAAAACCATTTACATAAATATTTGTTCAGCAAGAGGACATCTTCAGAGAAATATTATTGATGACCTAGTACGAATATAATATTCCTTAAATGTCTATATATGCAGTAGATTCTTGCATTTCCTTAATAATTTACTTCTTTTCACTTCAGTTAATACTAGATAGACCTTTCCAGAAGGAATTGCCTTCTTCAGGTTTTTAACTGAAACACCATTCAGAAGCCTGAAGTCATATTACCTGACCTCTAAAAACTCTTGTTAAGGAAGGTCTAATAGACAAGGGCCATGTCCTTAATAGATGTGGGATTCTGTACAATCCAAAGTAAAACTAAGTTTTCCGGATCATAACTCCAAGTTGATCATGTCACTTTGCAATTCATATAAAACATCTTCTTTTATTCTTCTTTCAAATTGCCCTCACCATCATAGAGTCCTAAGAACTCCGTGCCTCAAATGGTTTGATTAAAATTGATTGTTAAAAGTTGAGATCAGAGATTCCTCTTCACGCATTCACTCCCCGCTTTGGTGGCTTTTCGGCTTTACAGGAGGCTCATTAATAGACCAGCTAGCCCAGTTTGTCATCTATTTCATTATGCAAAATATATACTTTTCAATTACTTTTCCTGTGTGAAAATCTCTTAACTCTAACCTGATATAATGATTTCTTTGGGTTTCTTCTCAACCTCCGAATGGCACAGCTTTACTAAAATCTCAACTGGGGGTAGAATACTTAGAAACCCTGATGGGAATTAATTTTAATGTAATGATCTTTATGTGCCCATTAAAACAGGAGTGAAATAGCTTGCAAAGCTGACCACCGGGTAAACCTAGTATTGACCTCAAAGGAAGGGGAAAAAAAACTGTTTAAAGCTTTCTGATCATTTTATTTAATCTATTTAACATGGGATGTAAAGAAGCTATCCCTAAAATAAAGCTTTGGTTCACAACACTAATTTTATTTCAGTTCTTTGAATAAAGTGGGAAAACTTAGAATGAGGATCCTCTTATCTTCTAATGTTCTGATGGCTTTATCTAAAATTAAATCTTTTACAGACAGATACACACACATAGACACACACACACATGTTAATACAGTAACAAGTATTTGGCAGACAACTTTGCTCTCACATTCAAAACTTATTTCTTTTATTTAACATGTTTTTCTTTTCCTATAGAAAAATCTAGATAACCCAAGAGTTGCCCAAATGTAGGTTTTTCTGGCTGTCTTCTAGGTAAACCCAGACACATTTATTAATACATGCCTACATCTCTATTTACTTGGCCTCCCATCCCATAACATCTCAGTATATCAATCTGGATATCTTGGTCCACCTAACTCAAAAATATTTTACTTCTCAAAGCCTTATTGCACAATACGTATTTTAAAAATTACTAATAACCACCAAAATTATCTACTTACTAGGAGAAGGAATGAAAAGTGAGTCTGAAGACTTTCCTTTATTGTCATAATTCTTCACTCTAAAAAACAAGCAGGCAGCACTGGCCCAAACAATGTCTTTGTGAGACTTAAGGAAAACTATAGCTTCCTCAAGACACTTTACTGTTATCTGCCTCAGAATTGTTGCTAATCCTTACACCAAATCTATGATACTACAAATGTGAACAATTTCCCCCTGGAGGTAATGCACAACTTGCACAACTGTACATAGCAGTCATGGAGAAGGAGTTGAAAGAAAAAAGAAGCTGTTTCTGATTTTGCTTCTTTGAGGGCTCATCCTAATTCAATCTGGAATTAGGATGGAGTGACTTGTATTATGCGGCACCCTATGCATGAGAAATTGAGGAGATATGTGTGTGTTCAGAAAGAAATCCTACTTTTGAATTCCTGGATTTGGCACTTACAGCACAAAAGGGCTAGGGTATATTTAAGGTGGTTCCTTTTAAGCCAGTACTAACCCAGAAAAATCCATCCTTATATCCCACATTGTCTGAATTGAAACTTGGTTGAAAGCAGAATTGACCAAAGCAAGGAGGGCTTGAAGGGCAGAATGTAGATTGCAGGGAAGGTAAATTACACCTGGAAGGTTCCAGAAGCAAGCAGCTGAAACACTAAAGGTTGGCAGATAGGGTCAAGGGATTGCAGTGAAAAGTCCAGACAGACTATGGGTATCACAGCAGGTGCAAAAAGTAGCATGTCAGAGATTTCTGGAATTAGGAAGAAGGCAGGAAGGCACGAGGTAAAGAGCTTCGACATGTTACATACATAATTCAAATCCTGTATCTACCTCTTACCCACTGGGCGACTTAGAGAAAATAACTTAGTTATTCTGATTCTGATTTCTCCTCTAAAAATTAGAAACAAAAATACCTTTCAGGGCTATTCTATCTAACTAGGCAGGCAGGAAGCTTCCAGTACCTTTCTGCTTTGCTATAATAATGAAGTATAACAGATAATTAAACAGACCTAATGTGTGTTTGCATATTTGATATTCATAATTTAGATAGAAGGCAACATTATTTAAAATAAATGCTTGTCACCGAACCAACTTAATAATAATTTTAATGCCTATTCTCACTTCTAATTAAAAAAAATCACTTGACACTAGCTATTTTTCGAGCGCATGGATTAAATAGAGTATTTGACAAAACATAAGTGTATTCACAATAGAAATATTCCCCAGTAATTTATTAATTACATTTAAAACTGAATCACATCCATTTAGTGCTTTTCCTATCACAGCAGACCAGTGTGCACTGACAAATTTACTGACATAAAGTCACTGTGATCTTACATAAAGAAATAAGGATGTCAAAAATATCCTACAATTGCAAATGATAAAATAGGCAATGTCTGGAAATGAGAATGCTATTCCCAAAAGTGCCTCATCAGTTACCAGAGGAGGCTGGCAGTGTGTAGGATGCAATGACTTCACTGTGATTGACTATGGCACCCAGAGCTGCCGGAACCAGCACCCGCCCAGGGATTAACCCTTCCCTGTCCCAGGAAAATTACCGATGGCCCCTCTGACCAGAAAGAAACTTTGCCTTACCATCAGTTTGGTCAAATCATCCAGAAGATCCCAGCTGGGACAAGTCTGGAGGGAGAGAGAAAAACAATGTTTTATCAAACCCATTTCACATTTTTTTCTGGGTAACTGTCTCAGACGAACTGCAGTCCAGCTTGTCAGATTTGTTTTTAGATCGACAGACTTTATCCAAATGGCAGACAGACACCTATTACGCAAAGGTAAACAGTAATACTCCTAAATGTGCAGATGTTCAGATGAATAAAACATAATTAATAATGAATCAACAAATATTTATCAAAACCCCAGTACTTTAGAGATATTTTGCTAAGATCTATATAGGATTTAAAGGGAAAAATTCAGTGTTTTGCCCTCAGAAACTTAAATTTTATATGGGCAATCCAACACGTAATTATATTGCCAAGGAAATATAACCACCAGTGGGTGTAGGGCGAGCTATGCCCCCTGCACTCTTCAGCTGACCTTTTATAAAAGACCCTGCCCTGAAAAAAGTGCTTCCCAGATCAGCAGAGAGGTAGAGGGTATATCAGTTAGCTCCTGCTATGTAATACCTCAAATCATTCATTATTTCCCATAAGTCTATGGGTTGACCAGGTGCTTCTGATAAGCACCCAGGCCAGGCTTAAATGATTTTTCCTGGGTTTGCTTATGAGTCTGAGTTGACAGGTCAGCTAAGGACAGACTGGTTCAGGCAAGTTCAATGAATTGGCTGGGATGGCTCAATTCGGTCTCATGTGGTTTATCCTCGCTCGGCAGGCTAGCCCACGCTACTTCCCATAGAGAAGGGGCACCCAATAGAAAGAGGATGTGTGCAAGGCCTCATCACACCCAGGCTTGATACTTGCATAGAGATACATCTGCTATTGCCAAAGCGAGTCACCAGGCCAGTCTAGATTTAAAGGGTGGGGAAGAGATTCTACCTCTTGATGGCAGCAACTGCAAAGTCACATTGCAAAATGTCTAAAATACCTAAGGGTGAAGAATTGGGGCTGTTTTCACAATCTATCACATCTGCACTCTGGCCACAGGTATTCATATTCCTCCAGTATGTTAAATATATTCATTCCTTCATATCAATGAAACACCTGCTCACTGAATTGGCTATTAACTTACACTAAGATAACTTTTTAAGCTTACATTTCAAGAAGCATAATAACATCTGGCACAACTAATAAGTTGGTTTAGGAAGAACCCTGCATACATATGGAGCTGACTATTCATAGCCTCTAAGATTGAGCTGTCAGTGAATAATATTTGCCAAGGAAAAAATAAAAGGGGAGAAAGCAACACAACCATGATCCACAGTCATAGTCCTGTTTTTAAAAAGATGTAAGTTTTGGAAGACGATGAATAATTTATACACGTATATATTCCCAGTCCATCCAGTCCATGGTAGAATCAACAAGCTCCCAGATAACTTATTGGAAGTGGTTAGGGAACTGAACTCTAAACGATCTTTGCAGTTCTGTCTTTTCATGTCACTTAAAAACTTGGCAAATTATAAAATTATTTTACAATAGTAGCTTAACACAAATTGGAAGACTGCCTTTCAATCTGAGAAGTGTAATTGTGGCTGGTTTAAGCAAGATTAATTTTCTGCCCAAGTGTTTGGCTACCCAGAGTCATGTAATGAAAAGCAATTGAACTTGTTTCTGTAAGACTGTTTTTACTCCCTCCAGTGGTTGGGTTTATGGACCCATTGTTCAATAGTTCTCTCTTGGATTTCAATCCATGTTTGATTGGTTGCTAAGCAAAAATATATGGAATGCCAAAAAGTGTGGTAGGTATTTGGACAGATTAGGTGATAAAGTACCATAATTATGCAATCAACAATTAAAAGGCCAATTTGAAAATTTAAAAGGCCAGGAACCCAAATTTTTGTTTGTGGTTGTCATCTCAGTATATGCTTGGAAAAATGTATACCAACAAGTGTGGGCAGCCAATTTAAATCTTTTAAACAGTGCCACCACTGTATTTTCCCTACCTAGAATGCATGAGAATGTAGCACATACTTATGCATTCTGTTACCATTTAATAAAATATACGTCATGGAGGAGAGCTGCCACTTATTCCAGGGTCATATGTAAATTTATGGCTGGTGAAATTGAACATTCAGGAGCACTACTGGAAAGATAGTTTGAGAGGGGCTAGTATGTAAAGGATAACTAGAATTTTGGCTGTATTAATTCTGAGTCCTAGCAAGTCTCTGCTTGATGGTAGAAGCAATAACAAATACAACTGTTATCACACAATGTAACAGCTGTGGACGGCTGGTGTAGTAATAAGCCTTACTGAATCATGCCTCCTTTGTCAAGATTCTTGTATCATCCCCTCCCATATTGATTCTGAGGTTGGCCATGGGTCTTGCTTTGGTCAGTGGGACATTAGCCAAATAATAGAACCAAAGACTTAAACATGCTTGTGCACTGGGGCTTGTTTTCTTGGAATGCAGGCACTGAATGAAAAAACCTGCTAAAGACACATGGATTAGCCAACAGGCAGCAGCAAATACTGGCCATGGAGCAAGGACATTGAGACCATCCAGCCCCAGTGGAGCTGTCAGATGACTGTGGTCACAAAAGTGACCCCAGTGAGAGTCGCAAAAACACTGCCCAGCTCAACTCAGCCAACACTAATTGATGTATAGAATTGTGAGCAAATAAAATGGTTACTGTCTAAGCTACTACGTTCTGACATGGTTTGTAACATAGGAGAGAGAACTGATGCAGTAGCAAAGTGTCACATCCTCCCTTTCTTCTCTTAAGATGTGACCATGCCTTTGCTCACATCCTGCCAGTTTCTTCAGCTTCCAAGACTGGTCTATCCATCCTCCGTGTGTCTGTCCTTAGTCTCTGAGCTGCTGTCAATTCAATTCAACAAGTATTTACTGAGCACTGATTCTTTGTTCAGCCTTCTATTAAGTTACTAAAAATGATACCAGTTACACATTCACTAACTAGGCTTCCATTCTGGAATAGCCTCTTTGTGTAAATATATGTTGAACAATGTGTGTAGTAGAGAGGTCATATAAAAACACAGTTGGTTTTCGAGAGAGAGTTATAGCCTACAAAGGGACCGTGACGTGCAAGTGAGTGGTGGAGGCTAGGATGTGTGGTGAGCCCATGTGTGCGTAGCTGTGGGTGGCGGGACTGAGGGAAGGATGGTTGGAAGGAAAACGGAGGATCTGCAAAAGAGCCATGGGAATCGACATTAACAAATCCCATGCCTTTTTCTCCCATTGTCCTCCTTCCTGACTTTCCATTGCACTTCCTTCCTCTTCTAAGCCACCTCTAAATATCATGCAGCTTCAGGCCAGATAGAAAACTTGATGAAATACATTAATTTTTCTTGAAATCCTCACAGGGAAAAGCACAGTAGTCCACTGGCATCTCCCCTACCACAGTGTTTATATCATCATTAGCCACAAAATCTGGTTGTAAGTGCAACAAAAACAAAGTGGTGGGTGAGGATGAGCCACATGGCTGGACATGCTTTCAATGGTGGACATCTGGTCAGCCATGTCAACAAATGTGGTCCACATGGCACAGAGCTGCGCAGGAGAAATGGGCCATGCGGCAGAGGGAGGAGAAAGAGCCAGTCCTCTCCCAAGGCCACCGCCCCCCTCAAATACATGCCCTCTGTTTAGCCAGCACCACTGCATTCTACAACTCCAGGCGGACTCATCTGGAATTGTGCAGCATAGCAGCTCTATTTTGCCTTAGGAATGGAAATTTAAACTTCTTTCTTATATTTTATGCCTACGTCTTTGCTTGACTGGTCATGTCTACCTAGTAACCATGGAGAAAGATGCTGCTTCTAGTAGAGCCAAGCCTACCTTGGGTCCCGGACCACGGCACAATACCTTAGAATGAAGGGTGGTGTTGCCACTTTGTAGATGGAGCAACAAAATCTTTCATGCCACCAAATTTTGTTGGACTTCTATATGTCCATTCAAGTATGGCCACAACAACCAAACACCAATGCAGGACACGGTTAGATTGTCTCAGCACAGCAATGAAAGACATTTAGGTTAGACATTCTCAAGTATTAATAAAATGGAAAAAATAGTTACAATTCAAAATACCATATCTAGGCTGGGCGCGGTGGCTCATGCCTGTAATCCTAGCACTCTGGGAGGCCAAGGCGGGAGGATGGCTTAAGCTCAGGAATTCAAGACCAGCCTGAGCAAAAACGAGACCCCATCTCTACAAAAAAAAAAAAAAACATATCTCAGTAATCTCATTTCTACTTACCATGTCAGTCTAACTGTTAGGTTTTGGGTAGAAAGCTATGAAAATATTACCAGATAGTTCTTTCTCTATGCAATAAAAAAACAAAAAGTCATTTTGCTCAAGAATATTTATCAAACTATAAATCAAAATATGTAATGAGCTATATACTACTATGCTGTTTACAAAACAACAAAACTAAGCCCTCATCTGTTCATCTGTAAGCCAAAATTACTTTAAAAATCACTTTAATTTAAAAATGTTTTACTTTCTCTAATTTCATCCATTATTTGCTATACTTTCCTTCACCTTCCCCTCTAGCTCCATTATAATAGTTAAATAGATGCTACTCTACTAATACTTTGCATATATTGTGTCATTAATAGTTACTCAAACAATTTCTGAAGCGTTTTCTCATTTGATAAACACAAACCTGTTAGACAGTCAAGGCATTTTTCAGAGGAGGAAACAGGTTTTGTCCATTTCAGTTATTTGGCCATGACCTTAAGGGAAGTGGTGGGCAGGGGACCCAACTCCAGGCTAGATCTCTGCCCTTCCTCCTACACCAAGCTCCTCCCCACTGTCTGGGGTGTTCCCCCAATATGGTGATAAGACTGTTTCACATTACAGAACTGGGCACTGTTTGCCCATGGGTGTTGTCTATAAAGGCTATCTTTTCATTTGCTTAGGTTCTATTTTTGTTTTTTTGTTTGTTTGTTTTTGCTGTTTGCATTTACCACCATCTTTTTCTCTACCCTTTTATACATAAGTTGTATTTGGAATGTTCAGGTATGGGCACCTTTGTAAGAGAAAGACATTTGTGGCTTTAAAGTTTAAAATGTTTCTTACACAAATTTTAACTGGACTATGTCATCTAAACCCTAGTTAAATAATAATAATATGTAACATTCCCATAGTACTTTATCTCTTACAGAGTACTCATTGAAAACGGAAAAAGAATGACATGGTTGGCGTGCTGGCTCAGTGAAATATTCCACAGTTGTAAAGAGAAACAAAGTTCTAATTGAAAACGGAGATTTTTTTTAAATTTTAAATAAAATCAAATATTTAACCCTGAATTATTTTTTTTCCTTTCCTACTGAAAGAAACTTACACAGAAATATTTAAACTGTCTTCAGCAGAGGTAGCAGCTGAAGGAAGAGAAAAGAAATGAAAGCAAGCACAGAAACCATAAAAGAGAGAAAGAAAGAGTACTTTTAAAAGATAGGGAAATAAGAAAAGAGGCTTAATGTAAATGTGATACAGTCATGATGATTTAACTCATACATAAGTACACAGGGCAAAAAAAAATAGCCACATAAATGTGCTGGGTAAACTTTAAGGATTCAGAAAGGAGCCATTTATTGCTCTGTAACCTCAGCGGCAAGCTAAAATTATTTCCTAAATAACATATTTGCAGTCCTGCTGAATTATTGTGTAACCGAGGGGCAATAACTTTCACATAATCTCTCCCTTGGCTATCTGTAAAATGAACAACATGAACTACATCCAGATAATCTTAGGTGCCATTTTCAGAAAATTCAATCCTGGAAACTTTTCTATGGAAAATCGAGTCACCAAACAGTCCAGGTTTAAGGAGTTTCAATAACCCACATGGTTAATATCTAAAGAATAAGAGAAAATAGTATCGTGTGAATTAAAAATCTTTTAATAGCATATGTCATTTTTCTTTGCAGGTCCCTTTATCATGAAGAAGTAAGTTTGGCCAGATGTTTTTCAGAACCTCTATTGCTAGAAACATTTAACTCGATGTCACATAAAAGTTTCTCTTACAAAATACTGAGATTTCCAAATAATACTTAAATCTTCTAACAATGTCATGAGTCAGTTTTAAAATTTGCTTCTATCAGCAATTGGAACAATGAGTGAGAGAGGACAAATTTACATTGCTTTTTATATTCATTCATTTGAACATCTATTTAATAGGTATTTCACCTGACTCAGATGAATGGCAATGAAGCTGGGGTTTTTTCCTTTAGTATTTATGCAATTTCAAATTCAAGACAACCTACCATGATGGCTTTACTGCTTGATGGTAATTTTGTCAAGCATTACAATTCTTATGTGAGAATTCTTATGAAAAAAACTATTTAGATATAGATTTAGGTAAATGCAGATATATCCTTAATTAATGATATATACAGCTTGATAATCTAACCAATATTTTTTTCTGAAAAGATTTATACTTGTTTTATAGATCCATATTGGTACATTGTAATTTTAAAGTAATGCTTTAAAAAGATGGGGAAAGTAAAGAGAGAAAAAATATTTTGATGATATGTCTTGTAAATAAAAGGTAAGGAAATCAGAGTTATTTAACCTGGTAAAAAGTTTATAAGTTAAGTACTAAGTTTTGACCTATCCTTTAAAAAATGGATAGGTTTTAAAGTTTAAAACTTTAAACCCCTAAGTCTAATTCTATTTGAGGAGGTAAATTAGGCACCCGCTGTGGCCAACCATACTCCCTGAGAAAACATTGTAGTATAATACAGAAGTTTAAAAAGAAATGAGACAATGGAGAAAAACTACAGCCAAGAGTATGCAATCTTTGGAGTTGCAGAGAAAGTGGGTGCTGATCTGCCCAGTGGAACACTAGATGGACTCTTAGGTGCAGAACCGAAAGATCCTATGGAGGGAACAAGTTATAAATGAGGCTGAAAACAGAGAATTAATTGAATGTTTCCTTATGCATCTAGCAGCCAGCATTTATTCCTAGGCAAAAAAAAAATACTGTGGCCGGGGGGAGGATGAAGGAGTCTGTAAATAAGTGGCAGAGGATGTTGTAAGAAAGCTGAAGTTTCTAGTGAGAATATTGGTCCCCAGAGTAATTGCGCTTCTTCTGGAATTTGGAGAACCCTTAACTTGCTAATAAGGGTTTTTACACACTCACACTAAAGTGAAGCCTTCTAAAGCTGCAGGACGTGGACTGGTACCGGCCATGGTCTGTGAGGAACCAGACCACACACAGTAGGAGGTGAGCCAGGGAAGTTTCATTTGTATTTACAGCCACTCCCGATTGCTTGCGTCACCACATAAGCTCCGCCTCCTGTCAGATCAGCGGGGGCATTAGATTCTCACAGGAGCACGAACCCTACTGTAAACTGCGGATGCGAGGGATCTAGGCTGCACGCTCGTTATCAGGATCTAATGCCTGATGATCTGAGGTGGAGCTGAGGCGGCGACGGAGAATGCTAGCACTGGAGAATGGCTGCAAGTACAGATTATTATTAGCAGAGAGGTTTGACTGCACAATAAACGCAATGCACTTGAATCATCCAGAAACCACCCTCCCACTCCGGTGCATGGAAAAATTGTCTTCCATGAAACTGGTCCCTGGTGCCAAAAAGTTTGGGGACTGCTGTAATCTAAAGGACACATCTCACCCCATTGCACTTCACATTGAATTGCCAGCTATTAGAGAGACATAATAGGAAAACTATCTTATATATAACATTGGAAGGAACCCACACCACTCTATATATAGTCTTTATTTTTAAAATATAAGTAGGCAAAATGAGACATATGAGAAGAATCAGTAGTATTGAAGAAAAAGACTAAGCTGAACAAAAATAGTCCAGGAAATAGAAGAAAACTTATAAAATCAAATAAATATTCAAGGAGATTTGAATAGATGTTACATCTATGAAATAAGAATTATTTGCAATGGAAAAGGCTCAATTAGAGACCAAGATAGAGCTCTCCAAAATGAAAACTAACTGGAAAAATTTAAAGAATCAGTAAGGAAACTAAATAATGAAGTCAAGAAAATATGACAGAATCTAAAGCAAAGAAACAGAGGAAAAAAATTAGTGAGAAAATGTCATATATATATATATATATATATATATATATATGTATCTCCAGTTCAGTAGTTGTAATAGGCATCCTACAGAAAAAGAATGCAGAAAGTAGAGGGAAAAATCATCAAAGAACTAATAGAGGAGACTTTCTCAGAATAAATATAGTCATAAGTCTGCAGTTTGAGTTTGCATACTGAGTGTCCAGCACATGGAATGACAAAAGACCCCAAATCTAAACACATTTTTGAGAAATTTGAACATTCAAATGAAAAAAGAGACAGTCCCAAAAGCTTTCAGAAACAATAATTAACTATTAATACATAGGAAGAAAAATCAGAAAAGCATTAGACTTTCCATCAGCAGCATTGGAGGCTAGAGGGCAATGGAGCAATGCCGTTAAACTTTCAAAGGAGAATTATTTCCAGCCTAGAAGTCCATACCCAGCTAAACTATCAATCAAGTATGAGGGGAAAATGATAGACATTTACATATATGCATAGGCTTAGAAAATATAAACCTTCTCATCTTTCTTAGAAAGTAAGCTGAAGATAAATTCCAGTATAAACAAGTCAACTATAGATCCATCCCAGAAGAGTAGCCAAGTCCTCATGGCAAATGCAGCTGCACCTAGAGAGGAACTTGGCCAGAGGAGAGTAGGAAGAGAAAGGGTAGGCTCTGTAAAATGTAGAATCGCTCTAGGATAAAAATAAGAGCATGGATATACTTTAGGATTCAGTAAAAGTAAATTATGCAAAAAAGGTAAATCAAAACTTTATTGAAAGTCAGAAAGTTTTACTAGAAACTCTCAAACTAAATATTAAACAAATTATCATAAAATGTGGACATTAACAGATTATAAAAAAAGAAAATCCATTTGATCTCGATGCTAACAACATTCTCCTTTTACTTGCTTGGAACACTGGACCTGAAGAGAAGTAAATGTAACCTTAGCAACCTCGCCCAAGAGGAAAACTATATTTACTAAGTCACTATAACATATTTTATATAAATATACATATATAATTATTTTATGCATATATATTCAATTATTGATTTTAAAATTTTAGGTTAACACGAAAAAGTCTGGAATTCTCGACTATGATTAAAAGATAAATTGTAAATGTTACCAACCCTGGAAATGTAAAAGAAAAAGTGTAACTGACAGACTATGGGATGTAGCAGGTAGGGGCAAAATTGCTCCCATTGTTTCATTTGGGGAGTGAGGAAATATTGTCAAAAGTTAGTGAAACAATAAATAAAAAGTTTAAGCGCATTTTTAAAGTTATAAATATAGCCAATAAAAAAATATATGACAATATATAATGAAAATATAATTAACAAACATTGAGATTAGGTATGGGAGGAGAGAAGTCTACATGCAGTGAACTAAATAAGCAACTTTCCCAGAAGGCAGTCAGTGGATGTGGCATAAAATTGATGAATCTAGAAATTTAAAAAGTATAAAGAAATGTCACCCAGAGATAGGAAGATAATCTGTAGAAAATTTAAAAATGAAAATGGTCAACTTTGCCTTTGTGCAATGAGCCTCAGGGTGGCTGTGACTATTGCTTTGAATTACATGCCCTCCAACAAATGGTATGTACAGTTTGTTAAATGTGCATACGTTATTTTGATAAAACTCTTCCTTTGAAAGTTAAATAAATAATTTTAAATCATCAATATTTTTCTTAGACATAAAAAAAAACATCAAGGTAATATAATTCTGGACTGGTTCATCTACAGGAGAAAATGATCATAGCTACTATTTACTGAGCACCTATTTTGTGTGAGGCAAAATGCTAAATATGTTATGAACCTTGTTACTGAAGATTACTACAAGGTAGGAATTATAATGTTCATTTCACAGATATGGAAACTGAGCTTCAGGGAATGTGAGTAACTGGTCTGAAGTAACAAAGCAGTTAGTGGTAGAGCTGAACCTACTAAAAAAAATTTAAAAACCAAATGACAGGGGTCACATTAAGTTGTCCCTCGAGGTGTATTTCAGTCTGACATTCTCTGGTTCTACAAGCAGAATGAGACCAAAGTCTACCCAATTTCCCATGTCAACTTAAAAATCAATCCACCCACCCAAAAGAATGTGGGTAACTAGACAGGGTTTCATTTTGGGGGGTTGGATGTAAAGACCAAAATGTTCATTATCTAGCACAGGTGCCAGAATTTTCCCTTGCAGTCCCTTCCTACATCTGATGTGTCTGTGTCATACTTACATATACTTTATTTGATTAATGTTTTCTGCAGCCTACAAATTTCTGCATGCAAAAATATTACACTGTTATAGGATAACAGTAAATCAAACCAAAAAAAAAGGGGGGGTCCCTTTATCAAAGCTTAGTTTATGTTTATTTTAAGAGTGTTCAAAAATCCACTCTATGCAGTTAGGTTTTACAGCTCATGAAAACACGCTTCAAATTTACAGATATTTCATAACATTCCTATCAGCATATAAGAGCTTCTTTCACAGCTGGCACGGAGTGTCCTTTCTTCTGTCTCTTCTAAATCGGTAGGAAGCTCCTTAGATCTCCTTTTGCGAACATTTTCTCTCCTGGCAGTGGGGAATCACAAAGGGGACGCTATTGATCTGGCGCTGAAGGGAAAATTTCCACACGAGGAGATAGCTAACATAAGTACGAGTTCAGGCAGGAAACCAATGATTTTATTAATTATTGCTGGTCGTGTCATTATAAAAAATACTCAGGCTAGAAGGAAAAATACAGAATGTGAGTGCGTGTGTGAGAGCGAGCGGGCGAGAAAGGAGAAAGAGGGGACGAGAGATGGAATGAATGCCATCCTGTAGACACCCCACCAGCACTCACCAGAGGAAATCAAGTTGCCGCCAGTTTGGCTGGAGTTCAGCGCCATCTGCATAGTATTTAAAAGTGAGAGCCAAACTCTGAGCTATTTTATTGGAGTTAGTAAGGAAGCTCTCCAATCTATATCTGAAACTCAACCGTTCCAGCTTCTGAGCACCACTAAAAAGAGCTTATGGAGGTCAAGGAACTTAAAAACAGCATGAGGAGCCGCTTTGCAGTCCATATAAAACTAGGAATCGGTAGCCTGAGCATTTGCAAAGACCATTTGGTCTCTAATGAATGGTGGGAAAATCCTGAGGTGGTTCTTGGGAAGAGAAGTGTGAGATAGAGGATAATAATAGTACAGTATTAATAGATGAAATATAGAGTTCATACTATGGGCCAGGCACTGTTTTGAGGTTTTTACATTAATTAGTTCATTCAATCGCCACAGTAACCTTGTGTAGTATTATTATTATCAGTATTTTTCAGATGAGGGATCTCCCAGGACGAGTTGCTGGACTCGGAATTCTTTTCCTAATGTGGTTTTGAATTTTTGTTGCCCCAGAATTCAGTGCATGACTTGTTTTTTGTTCCCAAGTGACTCAGAAGTATGCAAATGTGATTCTTAGTGTCTTTCACTATCCCTGAAGCATTTAAGAAAAACACAGGTTTGAATAGATTAATAAAATCTATCCAGAAACATAGTTATTACATGATAGTTAACATTTATTGAATGCTTTCTATTGCCAAGCTCTGCTTTTCATATAATAAATCAATCTCTGTAGCAAACTTGTATGGTAGGTACGGTTATGACACTCGTTTACAAATGAGGAAACTAAGTCACAAAGTGTTAGGTAACCTGCTGGAGGTCACAAAACTAGCAGGGAGTTGCGGCAGTACGTAACCGAGGCCACTGGCTCTTGAGTCTATTCTGATGTTCACATACTGCAGTCCTCAAAGCTTACTGGCTAAAACCAACAATTTGTTATTATTTCTGTCGGTTCTGCAGGACAACTGGGCTCAGCGAGTGGCCTCACTTGGAGTCTCTCAAGCAGTTATGATCAGATGGCAGCTAGGGATGGAGTCACAGGAAGACAAAACTGGGCTGGATGTCTAAATGGCTTTTCACGCACACGTCTGGCACCTTATCAGGGATGGCTGGAGCTGTGGGGGGGCCGGCTGGCCTCTCCCTCTCTCCCCACACAGCCTCTCAGTGTGGGAAGCTTGGACTTCCTCACTGGATCACGGTCGCAAGGTAGTCAGACCCCTTGCACAGCCTGGAGTTTCCCACCTTGTGAGCAAGTCAAAAGACCCAGGAAGATGCTGCAATGTTTCTGTTCACCTAGCCTTGGAGGAGGTCTTGCAGCATTACTTCCACTGAAGTCTAGTGGTCAAAAACAAGTCACAAGCCCAGCCCAGATTCAAGGGGAGGGAATTACACAAGCATGTAAACAATGGGAGCCATGATTCCCTGGAGTCCATCCTTGGAGACCAGCACCCTGGCTCTTCCCTACGTTTACTTCCTGCTTATATTGCAAACTGCAGAGGTGGAGTTTTGAGCTTAGTTTGAAGAAGGCAAAACAATGCTGCTACAAATAAATACACAGGAAATCTTGCCAAAATAATAATCTTTTTCTACTAGAAAAAATCTGCAGAGGTGGCACTGAGTCTGCCTCAAGATGATGATATCAGTGAGAGGAATTCCAAAAATGTCTGGAAAGACACTAAGCCTCATTAGGTAAGATAAAAATTAGCATTTTTCTTATTCCTTCATTCTTTGGAACAAAGTTTAAAGTCTCTCTAGAAAGCAGGCATTTTCCTATTGAGTTCCTGTCCTGGCTCTGCTGCTAATTAGCCTTGACCGAGTCACTTAACTTCTCAGCCACAGTTTTCTCTTCCTTTACAAGCCAATTATAAGTATTCTCCATCATGGAATTGATGGGAGGATCATATGAGATTATGTACATGGAGGTGCTTTGAAAATTAAAAAGCAAAGAACTTCTCACTACTGGCTCTTGCAGTGGGTGGATGATTAGTTTGATGGATGTCTCCTTGCTTCGGCCGTGAGTGCCATGTTAGCAGGGACTCTCTGTGCACTGCGGCATCCTCATGGCCTAGAACAGAGCTAAGCCCGTGGTTAAGAAGACAATATGCTTTGTCATCCATGCAGGAACACCTTTAAGGGTAAAGAGGAATATTTTTAATAATTATGCTGTAGAAAAGAAGGTATAAAAAAGATGTATGGAATCCTATTCTAGTGGACACTCAATGAACATTTGTTCAATATAAATATTATTGATATTACTTAGTTTATGAATTTCTTATCATTCTTTCTTATCCCATCCTTCCTTCACTCTCATCCAATTTTACCTTTGGTTTTCAAAGCCAGGATTAAACTTCTATCCCATAGCTAACGGCAAGTTGACTCTTTCATTAATAGGTTTTGACTACTCTGAATGTCAAGCTATCTCTCAGAAATGAGAGTGACATTTTATTCATTCCACACGTACTTGTTTAGTGCCTATGACATAGCAAGCTCTGTCTTAGCTGGGGGAGGAACAGTCAAGCAAGCAAGCAAGCAAAATCCCTGCCCTCAGAGAACTTACATTCTTGTGAAGGAAGGCAGGCAACTGTAACAATTTCAGATTCTTCGTAAGTGTAATGAAGGATAATAAAACAGGAGGATTTCGTAATCAGTGAAGCAGACTCTTAAAAAGGCAGTCTAGAGAAAGGACACGTTTAAGCCGAAATCTGAATAAGTGAAAAATCTAAGCATATGAAGGACTGGGGAAAGTGCTGGAAGAAGAAACAGAAGAAAATATTAATAAACAGGCCTGAGGGAGGATGAGCTTGGCAGTGCATTGAGGGAAAGAGAGGTCATGTGGCCAGAACCTAGGAAACAAAGGGGAGAGATATAACTGTGGCTGGAGAGCACTGGCTTTGGAGTCACATAGACCTACGTTATTTTTTTTTTTTTTTTGAGACAGAGTCTCACTCTGTTGCCCAGGCTAGAGTGCCGTGGCGTCAGCCTAGCTCACAGCAACCTCAAATTCCTGGGCTCAAGTGATCCTTCTGCCTCTGCCTCCCAAGTAGCTGGGACTATAGGTGTGTGCCACCATGCCCAGCTAATTTTTTCTATATATATTTTTAGTTGTCCAGCTAATGTCTTTCTATTTTTAGTAGAGATGGGGTCTCGCTCTTGCTCAGGCTGGTCTCAAACTCCTGAGCTCAAATGATCCACCCAACTTGGCCTCCCAGAGTGCTAGGATTACAGGGGTGAGCCACTGCACCCGGCCTAAACCTACGTTAGAATGCTGACTCTCTGCATCCAGTGGCATGACCTGGGAAAATTATTTACATAATCTAAGACTACTCATCAGGGTTAATGCAAGTGTTAAACAAGATAAATGTATTTCAAGGGTCCTACAGATTATGGATGTCATATAAATGAAGACTGGCAAAGAGCTGCAAAATTACGTTGAGTTTCTCAAATGAATACTATTAAAATAATTCACAAAGAGCTGTATTAGCAGCCTACTAACCAAAGCACTAGACACAAAAATTAAAATAATATCATCTGTAAGGACCGTTGGGGTTTTTTTGTTTGTTTGTTTGGTTTTTGGTTTTTTGGTGTTTTTTTTTTTTACAATCCCCTTGCTGGTCATTGAAAATTCATGTCTGTGGTCAATCTGAATATAGATGGCACAATTCAGATAGGCAGGTTATCATTTCTGGAAACTCCTCTGGCACCCCAGGCCTGGTGCCCTTACCTGTTTCCTGATCCCCCTGTCTCAGTGGCCCTTACACATACGATTAATTCTCCAACTAATATAATCAGTACTCAGGCACCAGGTTCTCTATCCTCTTTTCAACCCTCGCCACATCCTTCTCTGTCTCTTTCATAGAATAAAATACTGCTGTCTCTAAAGAAACCTCAAGCTAGTCAGTCCATGCTGAAACGGATTAAGCTTTCTAGTTAGAACTTGGCCTTTTTGTGCTTGTCCTGAGCTGCACCTGTTGTGCAGGTGCCATTCCAGCCGCTCGCCACTGAAATGGACAGCGTATGAAGTCCTTTGTGCAGCTCTGCAGGTGCATTAATTATAGACTACCTGGATGCATCTAGAACACTTGGCAGTAGCAAGACTGTAGTTAATGTTCTGTTAAACAATGTCTCCAATGGTGTGTATTGTGGAGAATTATAAGAGACAGATAATGGCTTACTATAATCCAGGAATCATATGATCCCCTCAATTGCATCCCTACTCAATTTTGTTGCAAAATAAATCTTTTTCTTTGATAATAATCCCTCAAAATTGATAACAGGTATCAGCCTTGGAATAAGGTATGAGAGAGTTATATTTACTGCCATGAAAATAATTTCTAGTCAGTGAAATTCATTAGCATTCCTAAAATGTTGGCTCTCATATGAATGTGCCCTAGTTCTTCTCTGAAGCCAGGAATCCCAAAGGCATTTTCTTACTTTGATTTCAAATGTGGAAAAACTCAGTACTGCCAAAGATTGCATTTTTTAAAAAGGTGAATCTGAGTGGATTTTACACCAAATGCATAAGAAACCAAAGCAATTTGAATGAACTGTGTTGAAAATTAAAAAGCACTCATGTGGAAGAATCAGCATGTAGATCTCTCATTTGAAAAAGAATAAAGGTAATTAAATCATCCTTTTTTAGTTAGTCCAAAGAAAACCCACTAAGATGAAATCAGTTTGCCAGCTCATTAGGTAAGGTACATAAAGACAGCCAAAATTATCTTAGTTCTCTTGATGCTTAAGGAGCTTCGGGGAATGGATCAACCAATACAGAAAGATTGGTCAGGTCCATGTCCCCCTACCCAAGGAGAATAGCATCTCCTCTAGAGGGATAGTCTATTTCCCTCATCTGAATTTTATTTAGCTAACAAAGTGTTTTTGAGAGCAGTTCTTTGATTCATGGAGGAAGAGGCAAGTGATGGCAGAGAGGGACTGGGGATTTTCTTCTTAGAAGGAAAAGAAACCTACAAAATCACACGCTTAGAACTCACTATTTCGGAGAAAGCAAGTTT
Organism: Cheirogaleus major; assembly: GCA_963574435.1. Classification (NCBI taxonomy): domain Eukaryota; kingdom Metazoa; phylum Chordata; class Mammalia; order Primates; family Cheirogaleidae; genus Cheirogaleus; species Cheirogaleus major. Next base: position 20,286 of record CAUYPO010096599.1, read on the forward strand.
TCAGCTACTCAATTTCATTTATCTTGTCATAACAATGAAGAGATATCAAGGAATGATCTTCAAAAGAAAGTTATTTATGGCTAAGTTTTGGCAGCTCCTTCAGTTCCCTCATTGGGCCATTAGTGCCTAATGAAAGCAGCTGTAATTGAACACGAAAAGGGATAAGTAGAGAGAACAAGAAAGGAATTCTTTGGGAAACAACCAGACATGTGCCAATACTTTAATTTCATGCTCGTGGTGAACTAGTCCCTTTGCTTCTCTTTGTTTCCTCTTGTTCTTCCATGTTTACCTCTGCTAAGAAGTATCACCTAAGTCTCATGAGGAAAAATAGCTAACTCTCATATCGCTCAGCAATTTCATTTAAAATACCATCACCATAGACTAGGAAAAACTATTTAAAATAACTAACATAATGGTATTCCATTTATCTCTGGAATCATGGACTCACAAATACAAGAACAGCATTTTTCTTAAAGTGAAAACCTTGAAGGTCCCATCAAAATCCAGCATCATATTCCCTAATCATTATTAGCACCTACATTGTATCTCAGCCCCAGTCTCAATTTTACCGAGTGCCCTGTGCACAGTTTCTCCCAGGACACCTCCGCGGTGAAACCTTCTCTTATACTGGAATTTACACTGAACTCATGACCTGCTCTTCAATTTTCCCATTATGGCACACACGGATCCCCAGTTTCTTACACTTCTACCCTCAGAATCATTTCGGAGATATTGTTCCTACTTCTTCATGAATAATTCAATCTCCTTTACTTATAATAAATATACATCGAACCCTACTAAGTGCCTGAGATAGGAAGTTAAATAAAAGAACAATCCTACCTTCCAGAGACTCAGAGTGTGGTGTGAAAGAAAGACACATATGCAAGTGACGACAACACAAGTTGGACTAAGATCAGCTCCGGCGTAGACATACAGAATGAAATGCCTGAGGAGTAGAGTTTCAACAGGCAGAATGTGAGGGGAAGCATTCGAAGCAACTGTGACAACATGAGCACCAGCACAACGTGAGAGACGAGCGAGCATATTATTCAGGGAAACGAAGCGATGTGTGCACAGAGCAGCGCGTGGTGGGATTTGGTCAGAGACGAGGCTGGTGCCTTCTGTCTATCAGAGCACAGAACCCCAAATGGGAGCCTTCCTTTCCCCTGCATCCTTTTAACAAATTCATTCCTATTCATGTTTCCAGGAGGAGATTCTTCAGCCAATTCATCCCTTTATGTTTGATCTGCCTAATTAAATTATATATAAATCCTTAAGGAAAGAAATCGTATTTTCTGCTCTTTTCATGTGCTCCAAACAAAAGCAAGTATCGTACACAAAAAGCAGGCCCCGCTTCTTGGTGAGTTTGCGTTGTACTGAGCATATTCCTTCGGTGCCCATAGCTTGAAGGCAATTTTCTTCACAAGTAAAGACTCCGGTAGAGCCGACAACATCCTTAGAAGTTATCACTAGTCACCCAGGTGGGGGCAAGGGAGGGGAACCTAATTTTTGCTAAATAGAAGGAGGCCTGAAAGTTTATAACATTCATGATTCCGTGATTATTAGAAAATGGGAAAAATCATAAAATGCTAAGAAACTCCTGCTGCCTATATTCCAACAACCATCCCCAGCTAGAAACAGGGTATTACGAAAGTCCAATTTCAAGTTCTACTAAAATCATCAGCCTGAGACATTTTATTCTCTTTTTCTTTTCTCTCCTCCTATAACAATATTTCACAGTTCAAGTTTTGTCATCACTTGTCCTTTTTACAATCTTTTTCACAATTTTAAAGAATGTAACATGCGTTCTGTGGCAGAAAAAAAAAAAAGACAGGATTGCACCAGATTTACTCTGACCTTTTTAAGGTTCCAAATTTAGTTAGTTAGCCATTTCTATCCTTCTAGCTTTTCAGAAGCTCATGTGTTAGAACTAAAAATGGCAAACTTCTCCAAATTACCAGCATTTAAAAGGTTAAACAGTTTATTTTTATCCCTCTAGCACAGCACTGAAGCTCCAGTGTGTTCGGGCTTGCTATGACAAAGATCACAGCAAGAATCCAGAAATTATCTGTTCTTAACCCTTTCCATTTACAACCTTCAGATCTTGCTCTGGGGATTTTCTTCCCAAATTCTGCAAGCTGTTAGACTGCAGCTCTCAGAATTGGTCACCCAAAGTTCTGTGGCACAAGGCTACTACCTTTTCCCCTCAGAGCTGATCGTCTTGGTCCGCGGGAGCCCAGAATTGCAGCATTCAAAGACCCCTAAGTATGGAACTCTCGCTACAACATATGGACTCCGTCTCTGGGCTACTTCAAGAAACATCTGATTTTTCTATGTAGGGCAGTTTTCCCTCAAATGAACATTCTGATTTAGGTTGAAAGATTGCTTCTCTGTGGCCAGAAATAAGTATTTTTCAATGATATTAAGTGAAACAAGAACAAGACTCACATACCTTTTATGTAAAGTGACATAATGTCATAAAAAGATGGTCAGGAACTTTGGAAGTAAGTACTTTACCATTTATAAGGCATATGTTTTGCTTCTCTCTCCTTCCCTCCCCGCCCCCCATTTCTTTCTTTCTCCTCTCTCTCAAGATTAATTCTAACAATTACTTTCCTAAATTTGCTATTTTAGGACACACATGCAAAAAGTGAGAATCTGATCGGTAGATGGCAGAGGCTTTATCTTGTTCCCTACGAATTAAGTTTGTGTGAGACTTCTCGGTAAAGATAAATGGGGTCACCAAGAGGAAATCCGACTACAAATGCTCCTGGATTTAGGATGGGGCTACCTCCCCATACAGATACCGCATTTAACAGCTTCGTTCCTTTATTCCCCTCCACTGGAGTACTCTCAGTTTTCTACCAAAATAGCCATGGCTTGTCTTTTCTTACTCATTTCAAAACCTGCTTTGAGAGCACATAAATGGGTGGCATAATTTCCAAGCTCCAGAAAAGTGAACTACCCACTTTCACAAAACAAAGAAAGCCCGCTGGGCTGTTAACAAACGAAAGAATTAAAAATGGAGTTTTTTGTTTCTGATAGGAGAATGCACATTTGGCCTTTGGAGGCAGGCTTAGGCTTTTATGCTCTGAGAGCCAACCTAGAAAGCATAGGTAGGATGTGTGGTTAAAATACAGGTATTAGATATAGAAATTCACTACTTATGCAAAACTGATTCTCTCTGGGGTCCTAAAAACTACACCTCTATTCTCAGAAAAAGCAAATGAAAGTGATAATAATGTGTTCCATTCCTTGCTTGAATGTATCAGCCTTGCAAAACCATTGCTGGCCTAGGTTTTAAAAAATGTATTTGCTCTCTTCAAGGAATTTTCTTGCATAATACAAAAGTTCTCCTTTTTGTCACCTTTTTGAGCAGAGGTTTGATGGGAATGCAGGGAATTCAAACCTGATGTGGAGTTACGTTCTAAATTCAGCATGGGAGGTGAAAATTACGCAGTCAAAATCACTCTTGAAAATCCTTCAAATTATCCATAGAGTATACACATTTTTGTATATACAAAATCATTTTTATTCATGCTAAATTGTGGGAACTTCAACACTGGATTAATGGAAGGAATAAAAGGAAAATCTATGCAGTTCCTGGACGTTCAGAATATTCTGTAGGAAATAGGAAAAGAGAGAGAATTGTAAATCTTTTTGCTTGCTTGATTTGCTCTATAACCTATTAATATTTATCCTCTATAACCCTAAAACATGTTAATAGATTTTTTGTGTGCGTGTGAGCATTAGACTAAGTTAATAAAGTCAAATCTTATCCCGAAATGTGTGTGGAGGCTTGATATGATCTCCTGTGATCAATTATGATTTTATAATCCTAATAATTCTATAAAAGGTATTCAAATCCATTATGTTATCTGATTCCTTACATAACAGGGACAGTTGTGAGCATTCTCAATTGTAACTGAAGAAGATGACCTGGAATCTAAGCTGCTTGTTCAAGGTCATTCTGCTCATCAAAGGCAGAACTCGGAATTCAAACCAGATGATCTCATTCCCAGCTTAACGCCTTTGCCAAAGGATTCTACTATTCAGAAGAAGGAAGTTGACACCGAAATTTTATGTAGCTTCATTTGGGGAACTGTGGGGTGTAAAAAAAAAAAATGACAAGAGGAAGGAAGGAAAAGCAACGCCTGGTGTGGTCACCTGCTTTAAGATTCACCTTTGAGAGGAGACAGAGATTTGTAAGTGAACAAGAAAGTCATGGTGAAAATAATTACGGTTGATTTCTGAGGATTTTAGAAAAAAAACAGGAAATAAAATTCTAGTAATCTGGCAATGTTTGGACCTTCAGTTACTTAGAAAGACTTACACTGACACTAACCACGGCTGAAATACTCACCCTTAAAAACTTCACAAAATACATCGAAAAGAAAGAAAGAAGAATGATGAAGAGGAGGGAAAGAAGGAAAACACAGAGATATATCTTCAGGGGTCATTTCCTCAGAACCTAGAGCATGATCAGCCTACTCCCTTCCCTAAACTACTCTCTACCCCAACACTCACACACAATCCCCAATAAGCATCCACATTTATGTTTAGGAACTCTGCAGAAAAAGGAATTCTACTTTTACATTATTGAATAAAAATTGACATTATCACCTAAGCATGCAAGAGGTTTGTGCTTTACAGGAAGGTTCTGTTCTCAATGGCAAAGGGAAAAGACTGCTGTTTTGTTCTAAGGAAATCCATTCAGATTTTATTCAGAGTTTACTATTCTGCTTTAATCTAATGAGAAAACAGTCAATGCTGGTAGTAACCAAAGGATTTTTTTTTCCAGATTGCAATCATCTTGCCTGTTTCCATGAATTAGCAGCTGATATTTCTCATTCCCACTTCTATAGCAAAATGGAAAAAAATGAGTTGAACCCAAATTTTTCTGGAATAATGGCACAAAATGATTTGTTTTAATAAAAAATTAATAAAATAATTGTTTTATTACCCAAATAAATTATAATCATTACAATTAATGTTACTCTGGAGTTGAGGGGCTCCAGTGAATCCCACAAGTAATTAAATGTTAACCACTTATATTTGTAAGGAGGTAAAGAATCTGTTACTTCATCAGAGTGCTAGAATTCCTGTTAATAAGCAACTTGGAGGGAAGAAGACATGAATTAGAATGCAGAAAACAGGAGGAAAAGAGAGGAATCAGCAAGAGGGAAGTCTAAAAGGAACTGGCCAGTGAAAATTCTACTACGGTGGAGTTGCTGAAGAACATTTTAGGAATGAAATTCTCTAATGCTTAATTTATCATTTCAATTGGTTCTTTGATTTAAAGTTCTGCACTCTCTCTACTAATCCCAGGGAGTGTATGTGTGCGTGTACATGTGTGTGTGTGTATGTTACATGAGAGTTAAAGTCTATTACCTCTATAATTGTTTTGTATGGAAGAGATTTTGATTAAGATCATTAAGAGTTGGGTTTCTCATTTTAGTTTTCTAAAAGTAGGATAAAGGAAGCAGAAACCCAGAGGACACAATTGGCACTCATTCCTTCATTTAATGAGGAAATATTAACTGGATACCCATTATTCTAGGCAAGAAGGATGGAGCAGTGGGCAAAAACACACGTTCCCTTTCCTCATAGGGCTTAGATTCTAGTAAGCAAGAAAGATGACAATAAATCAAAATATAAAATAATGCCAGGTAATATTAAGAAAGATAAAGAGAATATTTTTAAAGTGTTAGAGAATAAAATGACACATTACATACGAAGGAACAATGATAAGTATTTCCACTGACACCTCATCTGAAAAAGGGAAATTCAGAGGCAATGGAACAACATCTCTAAAGTGGTAAAAGAAAGTGATTGTCATTCCAGAATTCTGTACCACAAAAATATCCTTCAAACATAAGAGTGAAACAAAAATTTTTCAGGTTAAAGAAAAGCTGGGAGAATTCACTGCCAGGAAACCTGCATTAAAGGAAGTTCTTCAAGCCAAAGGAAAACAATACCAGATATAAAGTCAAATCTATAGAAAGGAATGAAGAGTATCAAAAATGGAAATTATGTGTGTAAATTAAAGACTCTGTTATTTATTTTCCTCTTGACATTTTGTTAAATTACAGCTGATTTTTTAAAACAAAACTATGGTGATAAAAGTGGTTAGGAAACAGTGATGTCTCAAGCAGAGCGATAGTGATATGAATGTTTTATATCATGATCTAGGTAAGATTATAGAGTATGTATGTAAGTTAAAATTCATCAAACTTATGTAAGTTATACCTCTTGTACTGCATGTAATTCTTGTTCAATAAAGTATTATTAGAATAAAAAAACATAAGGACACAGGTTTAAAGTCAAGTGATGGAAAAAAATACAACAGTAATATACTAATAAAAGAAAGTGGTATAGCTGCATTAATATTGGTCTTAAAGGAAAAATTATTATAGCTAAAATAATGTGTATATAAAAATAAAATGTTTAATCCACAAGAAGATTTTTAAAATGTAGTCTCAAAATATAAAGCAAAAATTGACAGAACTATGAGGAAAAATAGAAAAATCTACTTCATAGTAGGACATTTCAACACATCTTTCTCAGGAATTGATAGATCAAATAGAAAACAGTTTCCATAAGGTTATATAAGATTTGAACAGTGAAATTAATAACTTTGATCTAATGGACATATATAGACTATTCAACATAACAATTGGAGATACACATTTTTTTCAAGTACAAAGGGTACATATACAACAATTGACTATGTGTCAGGCTATAATTATAACGAGCCTCAACCAATTCCACTGATCACAATACAATTACATTAAAAAGTCAATAATCAAAGTCCTATTAGTTAAAAAACCTTTTAAAAATTTCTAAAGTACTCGTGCATCAAATAATAATACTAATAATGGAAATAAGAGAATCAGAGGTAAGAATTTTGCTCTCAATCAGAGCACAGAAATGGTGTGGTTGTTGGAAAAGAATATGAAGTTTATGGAGCTTTTCGTTTTTGTTTTCAGGTGGGGTATATAACAGTGTGTTTGTGTAACGATGGAGAAGATCCTCAGGATGCAGGAAGAAATGATAATGCTGGTCAGGTATTTGAAGAGGCAGAGTCCTTAAGAAAGTGAAATGGAATAGAATGCAGTCTACATACAGGTGGGGAGGTTTCCCATACTGGCCATCCATTGGAACAGGAAGGAAGGCAGAGGCTACAAGAACACATGCAGGTAGATGAGAACATCTAAAAATGGAGAGATTAGAAGTTATCCTCTGATTATTCATATCTTCTCAGTAAAATAAGCAGTGAGGCAATCTGCCTATAGTGAAGCATAGGGAGGGGATGTTAGAGGTTCGACAAAAAAGGACAATGTGTTTGATCTTTGTCTTGGACAATGGGATGAGAACTTGAGCAGGGAAATACAGTGAGATTACCATCAGGCAAGTCTAAGGCCCCCTTGAATTTTTTACTCATAAATTTAAAGAGAGTCCAGTTGGCCAGCCAGCCTGTTTCTTTCTCTAGCCATGGTAAGTTGCTCTGCTGCTTTGCTAAGTGTGCAGTGACCTGGATGTATACTCACAGGATGAGATTTTGCCAAGAGAGGAAGAAGCAGGCATGAACCAGCAAGAGAGAGGGCAGAAGGGCTCACAAAGATGGACAACAGATTCTGAACTTGGTAAAACAAATCTAAGCTGTGCAGGAGATCAACAGTGTAGATGCAATGGGGTCAAATGTAATCTGAAAATATAAGCCTGCCAATCATTTTGGAAATCTTAAGGAGATTTTTTAATTTCCTGAGGTCATAGAAATAGGGGTTATTAGGAAGTAGGGGGAGGGAAAAAATAGTAAAGAAATAGGGGTTCTAGCTTATTTTCACTACATCTCAAGAAGCAGGAGTGTCACACCTAACATCCAAAAATTAAGCTTTAAGCTGCATTGTATATTTTATCTACTTTTGTTTTGATAACCTTAATAAATTAGACTTAAAAAATTCCTGGAGACAGCTGGGCAAGGTGGCTCACGCCTGTAATCCTAGTACTCTGGGAGGCCGAGGCAGGAGGATCGCTCAAGGTCAGGAGTTGGAAACCAGCCTAAGCAAGAGCGAGACCCCGTCTCTACTATAAATAGAAAGAAATTAATCAGCCAACTAAAAATATATAGAAAAAATTAGCTGGGCATGGTGGCGCGCAT
>CAUYPO010096600.1:0-10696 GCA_963574435.1 Cheirogaleus major
GTAAAAGCTGTATGTTAAGGAGTGGTGTCTCAGAATAAAATGCTATAGCAATTTTTTTTTAATTCAACCAAATTTTTGCCCTGTTTAAACTAGTTGCAAACACTTCTGCATTCATTAATATCAGGAGTTTTTTGCAAGTAATGTAATGAGAAAAAATAATCTCTAGGGGGAAAATCAAACAAACAAATAACACCACCATAAAATGGAAAGAATAAAGTAGTTCTGGGAACATGCCAGCTGCAACTCATTTTTGAAAAGCATATGATTAAGAATATATCTACTCAGGCAAAGGGACTGGGGAGTATAAATTTTCTGTATTTCTCAGATAGATTAACTCAGCGGTTCTTAAACTGTGGTTCTCAGAACAAGTGCCCAGGATTACTTGCTAACTTCTTAAAAACTTGAATTTCCAGACCCCACTCCAGATCTACAGAATCTGAAACTCTGGGGGTGGGGACAAGCTATCTGTACTTTTTAAAAAGATGGGGTCTTGCTGCTATCTGCATCTTAGTAGGGCTTCATGATTCTGATTCAAACTGAAGTTTCAGAGCCATTGACCTAAGAAAATGACTACTCATCATTTAATTTTGCAGGAGTGGTTTTAACCTCCCTGAGAAAAAAAATCGCTTCCTAGCAGTTCAAGAAAAATTTACAAAATGATTTAAAAGAAATTATCCTCCATTGATAAATGCCAATGACCCTTAACAAAACAGGGAAGGATAAAATAACTTTCCTCCATTTGTGTTTTTGAATTTGGTACTCACAATAACTTTATGAAGAAAGCAGGGCAGGTGGTCATGTATACAGCCTCCAAAAGATAGAGCATTAAGAATTCGTGTGCTTGGCTCATAGTGTTTAACTGATTAACGAGGGAGCCTTCCGAATGTGTCCCTCTGTGATTTTAGCATAAGCTATGGTGACACTTGGAAACATTATTGATATTATTGCATTTGTCATTCCGTATGTAGGAGCCATTCCCTCTTGCACATATCTCCACTTCTATTTCCTCCTCTTCTTGATCTTCCTTGCTAGCTTCTCACAAAATTATTTGGCCAAAGGGAACTTTGAAGATGACATTATATACCCATAAGAGGAGCTCCTGAAATGAGACACAATTAGATTATGCTTCTTAGTGAAAACAAATTGTATAAATTAATTTGTATTAAAAATTTCAAAATGTAATTCCATATTTTTGTTTGTAATTAATCCAAAAAATGCTTAAAAATAAATGGGAAAACTGCCAAACTATCTTTGAAATTGCCTGTGCTATTGGACTCTCCCATCAGTAAGGTGTGAGGGTTTCAGGTGCTCCATCTCCCTTTTAGTACTTTTTATTATCATTTTTATTTTATTTTCAGCCATTCTAATGAGTATGCCATGGTTTCTCATTGTGATTTCAATTTGCATATCCCTAATGATTCATGATGTTGAGCATCTTTTCATGTGTCTATTTGCCGTCCATAAAGTATATCCTCTTTGTCAAAATGTCTCTTGAAGTCTTTGTCAGTCATTTACTTATTCATGTCTTCTTATTGTTGATTTTACAGTTATTGATATACTCTAGGTTCAAGTCCTTAGTCATGATTGTGACATATATATTTTATCCCAGTCTCCAGCTTGTCTTTTCACTCTCTTAAAAGTTTTGCAATGCAAAAGCTTCTAATTCTGATGAAGTTAATATTATTATTTTTTTCCTTTATGGATCCTGCTTTTGATAATGTACCAAATGTCTCTTTGCTGAATCCAAGGTGGCAAATATTCTAGAAGGTTTATTAATATATGGGCTAAGTTTCTGTTTTTCTTTTGGAAGTTCAATTATATTAGCACCATTTGTTCAAAAGAGATCCTTTTCCCACTGAATTGCACCAACTTCACACCTTTGTTAAAAATCAGATGCCTATGTTTGTGAGAACTTATTTCTGGTGCTGATTCTATTCTGGATCAGAATAGAATTCTGATCCATTTATCTAAACTTCTGTCCTTTCACCAAGAGGTGAATTGCTTCGCCTTTTGATAAAATGGAGATAGTTATATTACCTGCCTTAAATGTGTTGAGGATTAAAGGAATTGATACATGCAAAGAGCTTCCACCAGTGCCTGGCATACAGTGATTGCATGTTACCTGTCAGCTGCTCTTACTAGTTTGTCAAAATGTTAGGCCTCAAAGCAGCAGCCTATCTCTCCATCTCTCATTTAACATCTGCAATTCCCAGAGGGCTGCTTATCAGACATTTAAAGGATAAGTATATAAGGATATAAATCACATATATGTTGAAAACAAATTATTAGAAGAAATATTACTAACATTAAAAAAAAAGATTTGGCAGTTTTGGCTAGAGGCTCCTTGTAATATTTCTCAGAAAACAAGAATTTCTCAGAGCACAGTTTAGGAAATGCTACTCTAGCAGTTATGGTACCTAAAAATGATTAGCTTCCAAAAGTTTTGCCATGCAGCATAAAAGAGAAATAATGATATAGGTCTCATTCCACTTTTTTTTTCTGTCTACAGAAAATGTTTCTCTTGGGACACGCAGGGCTTGTCATTCAGTTGCATCTGGAAAGAGCCCAATTCCAAACATAACTTGAATTTTCCTTTCAATATAAAAGAGCCATTTAATTTACATTTTGTCATGTGTTTGTGTTTCTCAGCACATCAGGTTTCTATTCATCAAAGTAGCATAATTTTTCATATTGACCGTAGCAGAAAACAAGTGTTGCTTCTTCTGTCGGTTCCATTACCTGACTCTAATCTCTCTTTAGCACAACCCTGAAGCATTATCATCCTTAGAAAAGAGTAAATTGAAAAATCACAGAATGATTTTTAAATCTGTGCACAGCTGCACTGAAAGCCCAGTTCTAAAAAGGGGCCTACCTGCATTTTCTTCTCTCTGTCCTAAGGTTCGATGATGAAAGAATGCCTCCCCGGGACAAAGGGACTGGAGCTTTCAGTGAACAGAGCTCTCTATTCAGCTCATGCACAGACTCCTGGATGATTGACTGGGGTTTCCACCTCTCCTCTGATTCCCCAGCACCCAGCACACACGCAGAGGCAAGCCCTTTATCCCAGGTGGGCTGTCTGGGGCCTTTGCATTAACCAGCCATCTCTCAGCACATTTAGGGCATATCAGTGGGGCCATAGTTTGGTCTCTACACTAAAAGAATTGGTTAAAAAAAAGATACCAATAACATTTTTCCATCATTATTCTATAAAATTACCTTATGAAAGTTAACAAAAAATAAGCAACATCTCATAGAGTTCCTACCTATTATTTTGATTAGGTTTCATCTTCACTGCTTCTTATAAAGAATTTCCAAACACATGTATGCAATAAAACATTTAAAAATAACATATTTGTGATTTAATTTGTTCTAATACTCAGAATTCTGTTATGGCAAATAACAGTGAATGGGAATCCCTAGAATATGGGATAAGTTGCTCAGGTAATGTTTGAAAAGGCTATACATGTTTATGTAATGTCTTACAAGGCATGTTGACGTTTATTTATTGTGAAGTCATATACAAACACCCTAAGTTGCACTCAGAATGAATTAACCATATTTCATTGAGAAACAGAAAATGTGTGGCAGTAAGTATGCTCTGTGTAAGATGGGACCATTATCAGGAGATTAACAAAGAAGATTGAACAGTAATGAAAGCTTTTTCAGAAACTCTAAATAATTTTTTAAAGAAAAACACAACATATAACAATGAATAACTTAAAACAATTATTAAACACTTGGTAGGTAGTTTTTACTCACTCTTCTCTTGCATGTGAACATATATGCATAAAATATACAGGAATTATTTGACTTCATGACATGATTTATCTCATATTGTACCTAATATATTGAGAAATGTAACCAACAATAAACCAAGGGTCAAGAGGAAAGAAAGGTGATTTAAAAAGGTAGCTTAATAGGTTCATGTATTAGTATTTCTCTTTATTTGTTACATATGAGGAATGCTTCTTAAGCTCTGAGTGTGATGCTGGCACAAATCAGAAGACCAACATTGCTTTTTGGAAAACATAATTTTATCATATATAATAAATTGCACATATTTACTGCATATCATGTATTGAATTGTGTCCCCCCAAATGATACATTGAAAGCGTAACATCTGATACCTGCAAATGTGACTTTATTTGAAAATAGGACATTTGCAAATGCCATCAAGTTAAGCTCTAAAGGTCATACTGCATTAGGGTGGGCCCTAAATCCAATTATTGGTGTCCTTATAAAAGGAGACACAGAGACACAGACATGAAGGAGAAAATCATATGAAGACAGACACAGAGATTAGGGATGCTTCCAAAAGCCAAAGAAGGCTAAGTTCACTGGCAACTACTGGAAGCTAGGAGAGAGGCATGGAAGAAATTCTCCCTCAAAGCCAAAGCCAACACCTTGATTTTGGACTTCTAGCCTCTAGAACTGTGAGAGAATAGATTTCTGTTGTTTTAAGCCACAGTTTGTGGTATTTTGCTATAGAAATCCTCAGAAACTACTGTATCATAGAAGTAGAAAGTACAAAATATTATCAAGAAGAAAATTAAAATTACAAAATCAAGAGCTAACATTTATCTGTCCAGATTGTATTTTGTTAAAATGTTTCTTTGGCTTTATATGTTTTATATTCTGTTGGCTCTTTACATTAATATATTTATTCATATATATTTGCCAGATTTGTACTAGTCAAGTTTATTAATAATTTTGTTTTTTATTTTATAAATTATGGTGTCATAATAAAATTAATTTTGCATTATAAAAATATAATTTATTTAAATACTTTTACTATTTCATTTTTATATTCAAATATTATATCTCCTGTACTCCTTTTTCCCTCCCTCCCTCTTTCCTTTCTTTCTTCCTTTAGTGCAAGGGGAAAAATAGAGATTTATGTTTCAAATAGCCAGCAAAATGTCTCAATATTACCTATAATATTTCATTTTTTCCCAAATGATTTAAACTGCCACCTTTATTGTATATTATATTTTATATGCCATGGACTTACATATGTGCTTTCTATTCTGTTTTAATGATCTTTCTTTCTATTGCTGTATGACTATCAAATGCTTCTTAATATAAATATATAATGTTTACGTATTTAGAGATTACTCCTTATTTCCTCTCTTTTGGTCCTGAGTTTCTCGATTGTTCTCAAGAATACCCCCAAATAAAATTTAGTATTATTTTTCAAGAGTCATTGTCATTTCATTTTCATAACATATTGCTATACAATTAGAAAAAGTAAAAATAACATAAATTATCATATTTCAGCATATATGTTTTAAGATTGGCATAATTTATGTGAAAAAGACCAAAATTTGAATAAAGGAAACATTCTTAGCAAGAAAAATTTCATATGGCAAAAGTTAATTATTCCCATAATCATATGTAAATTAATTTCAGTCTTACCCTTTAGTTAAGTGATATCATATCATAGATGATGTTTTTCTGCATGTTTTCCCCTTCCATCCTCATCTCTTGCTAACATCAGCACAGTTTTGCACCCTTACACACAGGTAAGCCATGGCAATTACTAAATATGCTTTTTTCCTCAAAATTATCTCTATATGTGTAAGAATAAATTTTGTAGAAGTTTAATAATTTTTCAGTTCTTAAATCCTATTTTTCTATCTTGAGTAGGAATCCCCTTTAGTTTTAACTACATTTTAATCATAACATGTCTTCCATTCCTGGTTTTTCCAAATTTATTTCCTTATTATCCTATACTTTGTTTCTCTTTCTTACTTGAAATAATGTAGCACTAAATATGATTTCATTTAAGTACTTTGTAGGTGACAAATTTACAAAATGGATGGGCCGAATGATCTTTATTTTTTAAAATATATTTCTTCTTTAAGACACTGCAATGCAAGTATAACTTGTATGTATTTGATTACTCTTGAACTTGAGACTCTCTTTATTTTTATTGGCCTTTTGAAAACATTCCTTTTTATAATATCAATTCATCTGTGTCATTTTTAATTAAACATTTTATTTTGAGATAAATGAATATTCCACATGAAGTTATTAGAATTAATACAGAAAGATATTGTGTATTTTCCTTATTTACCTAATTTCCTCCAGTGGCAAAAGGGGGTGTTCAAAACCATGTGCCATTTTTTTATTACATTTGTTTTTCTTCTTAATCTGTAAGAAGCAATTTAAACAGTGTAGAAATTAATTTTTGTTTTTCTATTGTGACACAAATTATTTGTTCCACTAATTGTTCATTAATAGAATTTATAATATTTTACCATAAAACATCTTTTTTATAGCTTTATAACTTTTAGTCTTGGTTAGAAAAGATTTCAAATAATTATATCTAGTTTCTTAGATTTGTTTACAAGATTTTTATTGCTTATTTCCTATCTTCCTTGTCTTAGAGATTTTCAAGGTTTTCATCTTTTCTTTCCTTTTATTTTAATATATTTTATTTGAAACTATAAGAAGGTAACAAGTTGTTACAATGAATTGTATAATGCTGAAGTCAGGGCTTTTAGAACATGTAGTGTTTGTTTTTCCATTCCTGAGATACTTCTGTTTGGATAATGTTCTTCAATTCTATAAAAGATGCTGCAAATAACATTATTTCATTCTTTTTTACTGCTGAGTAGGACTCTGTGGTATATGTGTGTGTGTGTATTTTCATATTTCATATGTTCATTATCCACTCATGAATTGATGGGCACTTAGGTTGATTCCATATTTTTGCAATTGTGAATTGTGCTGTGATAATTATTTGGGTATAAGTGTCATTTGGATATAATGACTTTTTTTTTCCATTTGGTAGATACCCAGTAGTTAGATTGCTGGATTGAGTAGTAGGTCCTTTCAATTCTTTGAGGAATCTCCATACTGTTTTTCATAGAGGTTGTACTAATTTATAATCCTACCAACATTGTATGGGTGTTCCTGTTTCACTGCATCCATACCATCATCTATTGTTTTTTGATTTTTTAATAATGGCAATTCCAATAGGCGTAAGGTGGTATTACATTGTAGTTTTAATTTGCATTTTCCTGATGATTAATGATATTAAGCATTGTTTCATATGTCTGTTGGCCATTAGTATCTTCTTTTTAAAAAACTCTCTTTGTATCTTTTGCCCACTTCTTAATGGGAGTATTTGCTTTTTTTCTTGCTGATTTGTTTGAGTTCTATGTAAATTTTAGATAGTAGCGCTTTGTCAGATGTATCTTTAGCAAATATTTTCTCCCTTTCTGTAAGTTGTCCGTTTACTCTGTTGATTATTTCTCTTGCTGTGCAGAAACTTTTCAATTTAATAAGGTCTTATTTATTTATTTTTGTTGTTGCTATATTTGCCTTTGGGTTCTTAGTCATAAATTCTTTGCCTAGGCTAATGTCTAAAAGAGTTTTCCCTGTGGTTTCTTCCAGAGTTTTTATGCATTCAAGTTTTAAATTTAGGTTTTTCATCTACCTTGAGTTAATTTTGTATATGGTAAGAGATATAAATCCAGTTTCATTCTTCTAAAAGTAGCTATTCAATTTTCACAGAACCATTTATTGAATAGGGCATCCTTTCCTGAGTATATGATTTTGTCTGCTTTGTGAAAAATCAGTTGATTGTAACTATATGGCCTTATTTCTGGGATCTATATTGTGTTCCATTGGTCTATGTGTTTACTTTTATACCAGTATCATCTCGCTTGAGTTACTATGGCACTGTAACATAATTTGAAGTCAGGTAATGTGATGCCTCCAGATTTGTTCTTTCTGCTTAACATTGCTTTGGTTACTTGGGCTCCTTTTTTGGTACAATATGAAGTTTAAGATTAATTTTCTAGATCTGTGAAGTATAATATTGATATTTTGATGGGAATTGCATTGAATCTATAAATCACTTTGAGCTCAGGTCTATGTTGAAGGGGAACAACCCTGAGGGGACTGGTAGCCAATGCTCTGTTCTTCGTAAACTCCCAGTTCACTGGCAGCAGCAGCATTTGGGCTTGTGAGGGTATTGAAGCTCTCTAACAGTTCACACCTCCCGCTGTCTTCCAGAAGTGTGAGGAGAAGAAAAACAAACACCTCCACCTACCTTTTCCATGGAGAACCAAGTTCCTCAGGGGTTGATTTCTGCCAAAATCTTGCTCCTTCTTATTTTGCTCTGAAACTTCTTCCCAGGGAATCTCTGGTAGGTCTGGCACTTTTCTCTCAGAACTATGCCTGGGCTATGTTTTTGTCACCTAAAACTTTTCCTTCTTTCTGAGACGGTCTGACTACTGATGTCTCCAGTCACCATCTTGCCCCCTCTCTTCTGTTTTTCCTCTTTTCATTTAGCAAAACAAGGTGGTTTTATCTCTTCTAAAATTTATTTAAGTCACTTCATTTTCATTTCTTATTGCATTTGGCAAATCCTCCACATTGATAGTGAGCATTCTTATCTAGATAATGATCTAAAACAAAATAATTTATTGTGTCACTATATTTCCAATTGGATATTGGTAGATATATTTATGGTATTAATTTCTATTACTGTCTAGTTCAGGGATACTTAACAGTTTTTTAATTTTTTGATTTTTAATTGTTATGTTTAAATAATAATTGTATACATTTATGGGGTACATGTGATGTTTCGAAGCAGGCATACAATGTGTAATAATCAAATCAGAATAATTGGGATATCCATCACCTCATGCATTTATCACTTCTTCGTGTTGGAAACATTCTTATTCTACTCTTTTAGTTATTTTAAAGTATGCAATAACATTGTTGACTATAGTCACCCTGTTGTGTTATCAAATATTAAATCTTATTCATTCTATCTAACTACATTTTTGCATCCATTAAAGATTGATCCCCACTTTATCCCCCACTTCCCACTCCCCTCCTCTGGTAGCCATCATTCCATTCTCTACCTACATGAGATATACTATTTTAATTTTTAGCTTCCACACGTGAGTAAGAAAATGCAAAATTTGTCTTTCTGTGTTTGGCTTATTTCAGTTAACATAATGTTTTCCATTCCCTTCCATGTGGTTGTATATTACAGGATATCATTCTTTTCTCTGGATGAAAAATAATCCATTGTGTATATTTACCACATTTTCTTTATCCATTCATTCATTGATGAACGTTTAGGTCAATTACTAATTTTGGCTATTGTGAATAGTAATGCAATAAACATGGGAGCTCAGATATCTTTTTGATATACTGACTTTCTTTCTTTTGGATATATTATACCTAGCAGTGGTATTGCTGGGTCATATGGTAGTTCTATGTTTAGCTTCTTGAGTTACCTGCATACTATTCTCATTGTGGTTGCACTACTTTCCACTCCCACCAACAGTATATAGGAGTTCCCTTTTCCCCACATCCTTGCCAGCATTTGTTATTGTCTATCTTTTGGATAAAAGCCATTTTAACTGGAGTAAGATGATATCTTATTGTAGTTTTGATTTGCATTTCTCTAATGACTAATGATGTTGAACATTTTTTCATATACCTGTTGGCTAGTTGTATGTCTTCTTTTGAGAAATATCTATTAAAATCTTTTGCCCATTTTTTAATGAGATTATTTGATTTTTCCATATTGAGTTGTTTGAGCTGCTTAAATATTTTAGTTATTAATCTCTTGTCAGACAGTTTGCAAATATTTTCTCCCATTCTGTAGGTCCTCTACTTTACTGTTTCCTTTGCTGTGCACCAAAGCTTTTAGCTTAATGTGATCCCATTTGTTCATTTTTGCTTTAGTTGCCTGTGCTTTTGAGATATTACTCAGGAAGTCTTTGCCCAGCCCAATGTCCTAGAGTGGTTCCCCAATGTTTTCTTTTAGTAATTTCATAGTTTCAGGTCTTACAGTTCAGTCTTTAATCCATTTTGATTTTATTTTTGTATATGGCAAGAGAAAGCTCTGTTGGATTGTATCCAATGCTTTTTCAGCATATACTGATATGATGAAATGATTTTTCCCCTCTCCTTTATTTTTGATAGAATTGATTTACTGAAAAGTAGCTAACCTACTAGAATACTGGTGTCCTTTTTATAGCAGACTCAGTAAAATACCAGACAAGAACCTATATCATAGAAGTTTGGGTCCTCTTTTAAACGTTGTAGTATATGTTCTAAACCAGCAAGCTATATAGATGGTGCTACTGTGTTTCCCCGAATATAAGACCTGCCCATAAAATAAGTCCTAGCAGGATTTCTAAGCATTTGCCCAAGGATAAGCCCTATCCTGAAAATAAGACCTAGTGATGGGCGTGGCTATGCAGCGTATCTGCACAACCTATGCATTTCATCTCGGAGTGGTAAAGAAGATGAGCAGCCTTTCTCATCTGCCTCACGAGAGCTCTATTGCTCAATGTGAGAGATGGGTCCAATGGTTCTAAAGGAAATAGAGTCGCAAGAAATTCAGGATGGAATTTGGGGTTTGGAGAGTTATGATGATGTTCCAGAAGAAGACGACTTAACTATACTTGAATAAATGTAGATTGTTGTACCATACTTAAAAAAAATAACACATCCCCTGAAAATAAGCCCTAGGGTGTCTTCTTGAGGAAAAATAAATATAAGACCCTGTCTTATTTTTGGGGAAACACGGTAGTTGATATCACCAAGGCACCTAAAGAACTACAGATGGAATTTATTGAGCTCTCAGTAGATGACATTTTAAAGTCATTATTTGATGCTAAGAAAGATCCAACTGAAATATGGAAAAATGCAGTGGAAT
>CAUYPO010096602.1:0-13979 GCA_963574435.1 Cheirogaleus major
CTTGGCACAAAATAACTGTTCAATAAACCGTGAATGAATGTTCTAGAAAGAAGTAAAAGAAAAAAAGGACCAGTTAAAATAGCCTCTGATCCACTCAAGGCAGAACTTGAAAATAAACAATGAACAGGGAAGGGCAGTATATGTAACCTTAACATTTGTACCCCCATAATATAAAATAAAAAAAAATAAAAATGAAACTTTGGAGTTTTAACAAAAAAGCGATATTTGTCATTGACTGTATGAAAGAGAACATGATAATACTACAAATGGAATTTGTTTTTTGTATTTAGCAGTCTACTGAGCCATGTCAAGTTTTTGTTATAAATATAACACATACCACATTTGCTATTTTTTAATTTGGTGCACATCACTGCTATTACATTAAATACTTTGCTTCGAAAATTATTTTTTGAGTTTGATGATATAATTTTGTTTTTGGTTTGTTTTTGTTTTTTGAGACAGGATATCACTCTGTTACCTGGGGTTGAGTGTGGTCGTGTCATCATAGCTTACTGCAACCTTGAACTCCTGGGCTCAAGAGATCCTCCTGCCTTAGACTCCTGAGTACCTGGGACTACAGGCATGCACTCTGCCGGGCTTGCTGATTGAATGATTGATTGACTGATTGATTGATTGTAGAGTGGGGATCTTACTATGTTGCTCAGGCTGGTTTCAAATTCCTGGTCAGAAGCAATCCTCCATCATGGCTTCTTAAAGTGCTAGGATTATAGGTGTGAGCCACTCTGTCCAGCCTGATGGTATAATTATTTTAAAAAAGAGAAGAAAAATCATGTTTTTTCTTGGTTTCTGATGATACAGACTAGAAATGTAGAAATGGAAGAGCAATATAAACCATCTAGTGACAAAGGTTTTTGGTTAAAGATAAATAAACATTATGTTTCACGTTTGATCTTTTTACTTAATAAACACAAAACTTAAAAAATAAATACATTAGTTCTAGCTTTAGAGAGTTCAGAATTACCTGCGTGAAATAAGCTAATATTTGTTGAACAACCGAACAGGAGTTTTATTGTTATCATTTAATTAGTAGATATTATTTTACAGCTGAAAAAGGAGGCTTTAATAGATTATGTACTTTATCATCACCCAGCATCCAGTTTGAAACTAGGATTCAAACACAGGCAAACATAACTCCAGATCTTATGATCTGTCCAAAACACCACACCACTTCAATCCCACGACCCTAATGCAAGTGTTTGAGTCCACCATATAGAATGCTTTCTCATGAGTTACGAATCCTAAGAAGGATTGAGAGCAACAGATGACTTAGGAGATAAGCAACAAAGTAGACTACCTGGCAAACATTTCCCTTTTTACTCCTCTATCAGTATATTTCAGAAGATAATCCCTAAATCTAAAATGGTGGGATGGTGTAGAGTAGCTCTACACACACAAGGTATCTATCATCCAGGAAAATGTAAAGGAGCCGTGTTTGAAGGAACTATCTCCTTTTCTTCTTGTGTCTCTCTTCCTTATGAACCCTCTCCTCCTCCTCAGGTAGACAGTTTCCTTCCATTGTCTTCTCCTGTATCACTCCCTTTGGTGTGCTGTGCTGCGCTATCTTCTCTGACTAGTAGCCCATTGCTAATCTTTCAAACAGGCTGCATCCGATCCAAATGCAAGGTTCTGCATGGGGGCTGCTAAGCAATCAATGAAATACATTGAGTAATGTCTGTGCCTCCTAATAAAGTTTTTGTATTTTTTTTGTAACTTAATTGAGATATAATTGAAGTATAACACACTGAATATATTTAAAGTATATAACTTGATTAGTTTTGATGATTATCAAATACCTGTATAACCATCATCTTAATGAGGTTTACAAACGTCTCCATAACTTCAACAAGTTTCTTTGTGTCACTTGCAATTCCTTTTTCTACCCTTGTTCCCAGACAATCACTGACTTGCTTTCAGTTATAACTTTGGTTACGAGATCTAGAATTTGTAATGTACCCATATAGAATGTAGAAGATGTATGAATGGTTAATAAGCAGATGAAAAAATGTCATAGTCATCAGGGAACTTAAAATTACAATGATGCTGGTATGCACTTATTTTAATTATTAAAATTAAAAAGATTGGCCGGGTAAGATGGCTCATGCCTGTAATCCTAGCACTCTGGGAGGCTGAGGCTGGAGGATCACTTGAGCTCAGGAGTTTGAGAGCAGCCTGAGCAAGAGTGAGACCCCCATCTTTACTAAAAATTAGCCCGAGTGTGGTGGCGCATGCCTGTAGTCCCAGCTACTTGGAGGCTGAGGCAGGAGGATCACTTGAGCCCAGGAGTTTGAGGTTGCTGTGAGCTAGGCCAACACCACGCCACTCTAGCCAGGGTGACAGAGTGATATTCTGTCTCAAAAAAAAAAGAAAAAGAAAAAAAAAGGGCTTATGACTATACCATGTGTTGGCAAGGGGAGGCAACTAAAATTTTCATACACTGGTGTGAGAATCATAACATGGTACAATCACTTTGGAGAACAGTTTGACTATTTCTTAAAAAGTTGAACATACACCTGTCATCTGACCCAACTATTCCACTCCAACATATTTACCCAAAATAAATGAAGGCATATGTTCACACCAATGCTTGTACATAAAGGCTCATAGCAACTTTATTTGTATTATACCCAAACTTGAAACAATGCAAATGTCCATTAATATGTGTCTGGATAAACAAATTATGGTATATAAATATAATGGAATTGTACACAGTAATAAAAAGAAAGAGCTGATGATACATGCAACAAATCTCAAAGGGTTTATATTTTTAAAGCCAGTTTCTTGCCGTTAAGTCAGAGTTTCTCAGTGAGGGAGTGAGAGGAGGAAAAAAAGGTTGAAGGGAGATCTGGGCTTATTGTAATCATGTAAAGACTTCTTCCTCAAATGTAACACACAAGATAAATTTCATGAAGTATATAAGACAGGGAGAGAGAACGAGGAAGAATAAAAATATATTAGCAACCTCTTTTCCTGTCTCTTCTGTTCCCCTTCCTCAAGGAGAACTTTAAACGTGGCAGTGGGATCACTAGATGTATTGAACTTTCTTGGCATGTTTTCAAACTACACAGGCTTCAGCTCTTCTTAGGCAGACTTAACCCTAGATATTGACAACATTATAATATCCACTATTCTTAAGTCTTTCCCCCCAAAAGAAGGGACCCATGATGAATAAAAGGTAAGGAAACTCTCCTGAGCAAAGAGATCTACTTGAATTTCCAGAGCTCAAGTAGAGACCAAGCAAACCTGAGAGCCAGCGTATATTTTCTTTTGGATAATATTATTTCAGAGCTGTTCTACTTTGAAAAAGCATATCATGAGTTAAAGCAAAATATGATCAACTTAAGGAATAAGCAAAATCATTCTATTTCTATTAAGACTTTTAATTCTCCATGGCCTAATTTATTTTATAATTTGTCATCCTTTCATAAAGCTCTTCTCAGATATCCTCTTTCTGTATATACAGTCATAAGCTCTCTTTTTGTTATTTATTCTGAATGAAATGATTGCTCTTCTTATTATTATGAAAAGTTCTTGATTATGGATTTTGGTATGGTCTAGGTGCTTCCAATTGGCTCATGAGTACAGTAATCTTTATTTGTTCTCATTAATGGCAATCCCCCACTCCTTTCAGGTTTGCAATTAGAGCCATTAAAAAAACCTTTTTTTCTTTATCATCTCCCTTTCCTCATTTTTATTTCATCTTGCATTGTTCCAATAAACAAATCTACATCTTTATTTTCAAGCTGATAATATGGCACATATTCAGTGAATCCCACATCTCTGTATACGACCTAGAGGAAGGGCCCTGCTGCTCAAAACCGACCAACCTTCCACATTTGCATGCATTCCATATGCCCTGTGTCTATATTTTTGTTTTCTCCAGATGTTTTATAATTGCTCCCATTCTCTCTCTTACAAAAGAAGACCCTATAATATTAATTAAGCAATCTTTTTCTTGAATCAGCTAGACTAAGATATGACAAGCAAAAACCTCTTAGATAATAACAGGACCAGAATCTTCCTCCAAACTTGGGGGAGGCAGAGTATTGGGAAAGGCATGATCAGCATGCACCTGTCACAAATTGAAAGACATGTTAGTAATTGTAAAATGTTGGCTAAAAGTAGAGGGAAATTAACAGATCCATAAACCTTAATAACAAATAAGAAGAGAATTATATTTTGCATTATTTTTAATATAGAAAGCATTTAATCTGATTGAAGTATTCTGTAAAATCCTGCTATTGCAAGGTTGTAATTTAGAATTGGAAAATGTAATTATTAAGTTTTTAAATATCTGTAATAAAATCAAATTAAATGCATTGAAAATTAAGTGATTTTAATATATATCGAAAGTTTATTTTTAGCTAATTACTATTAGTAGCCACAAGGACTCAATTAATCTTCCACACAATCCAAAAATATAGGTTCCAGTGTTATTAGAAGTCTACAAATAGGTGACTGAAGCTCAGAGAATATAAAGTAAATTGGAAAATACAAACAAGTTAAGCCAAAGCCAAAAAGTCATCATAAGGCTATATGGTGCAATCAAATGCATAAGAATGTAAATCTGCTCCCAGAAGGGGAGAGAAATGTCTTTATGTTTGTTATTTTGCAATGTCTTTATTATTCCATGGATAAATAAAAGTATATAAATTTTCTCCAGAGGGACTCTCTACCTCTCTCTTTCCCTCTCTGCTTATATAAGCTTTCCTAAAATGATAGTTCTGGAGCAGACTGGCTGTTAATGCCTGGATGTGGAGAAACGCAGGAGATTCATGGAGAATTGTCTGCCTGCAAATAACAGTTGGAAGATCCTCGATGTATCAATAAAGGGACTGAGTTCAGGAAATTAAGAAAGTTTATTGAGTTTGTGTTATACCTACTCTTGAAAGTACTGTTTTTCCCTGAAAATAAGACCTACCCATAAAATAAGCCCTAGCAGGATTTCTAAGCATTTGTGCAATATAAGCCCTGCCCCCAAAATAAGACCTAGTGATGGATGTGGCTACGCAGCGTATCTGCACAACCCATGCATTTCGTCACGGAGCGGTAAAGAAGACGAGTAGCCCTTCTCATCTGCCCCATGAGAACTCTATTGCTTGACATGAGAGATTGGGGCCAGTAGTTCTAAAGGAAGTAGAGTCGCAAGAAATTCAGGATGGAATTCGGAGTTTGGAGAGCTATGATGATGTTCCAGAAGAAGACGACTTAACTATATTTGAATAAATGCAGATTGTTGTACCGTACTTAAAAAACATAACACATCCCCTGAAAATAAGCCCTAGGGTGTCTTCTTGAGGAAAAATAAATATAAAACCCTGTCTTATTTTCGGGGAAACATGATATATAGTAGGCTCAAGGTCATATTTCTGAGGATTTAGCAGGGCTAGCTGCAGGTCTTTGGAATATTAGGAGACATAAAGAAAACATCAGGTTGTACTAAGGATATTACTGGTTTTCAGATATTTCAAGAAGGGTAGGGCCTATGAAGCTTAGAGAAAAAGTAAATAAAATAAAAAATGTGTCATCAAAAGGAGAGAAACACAGAATAAGAGAGGGAGAAAGATGAGGTGGGGTAGGGAAGAGAGAGAGAGAGAATAAAATTATTTGAAAAAAACCTTAACTAATTCTATTAGGGCCTCCCCTACCTCTTACCACCACTACCACCACCACACACTCCATTAAGAAATAATTGGCTTCTGGGAAATAGAAATTTAGAGAGATGCTCAAGTGATAAAAATGATGAGAAGGCCATCATACTACCTGTAAATGAAGAAGGATCTAGACATCTAAGACCCATCTTGTGAAATCATGTTGTGATTACATGGCCTTTAGTCTCAAATTGCTGTTTGCAATCCTCAACCTGAATGAATTTAGCTGGATAGGTTTGGAGCCACCAAGATGTCCTAGACGAGGTGAGCCTCAAGGGCCTAGCCCTGTTATTGTTACCTTGGCCCCTCAGTGAGTGGGAGGCACATCAGGCCTCTTAAAACATCAGTAGCTTAGATTTTGTATAGACTCAATTCCAAAAGAAGTTTCATGATTTTCTAGAATAATGGCTCTTGGATTTTCTCTTCTGCCATTCATCTGGTTCTCCATATATATGTTTGCTTTTCTCTTTTAATTAGCAAACTCAAGGGAGTGAGTGGCAATTTTATCTTCTTTCCTCTGTGTAGAATATATATATTTTTTGAGACAGAGTCTTACTCTGTTGCCTGGGCTAGAGTGCCATGGCATCACCATGGCATCAACCTAGCTCTCAGCAACCTCGAACTCCTGGGCTAAAGCGATCCTTCTGCCTCAGCCTCCCAAGTAGCTGGGACTAGAGGCATGTGCCACCGCGCCTGGCTAATTTATTTATTTATTTATATATATATATATATATATATATATATATATATATATATATATTTGGTTTTTTTTAGTTGGCCAATTAATTTCTTTCTATTTTTTAGTAGAGATGGGGTCTCACTCTTGCTCAGGCCGGTTTTGAACTCCTGACCTTGAGCGATCTACCTGCCTCGGCCTCCCAGAGTGCTAGGATTACAGGTGTGAGCCACCACACCTGGCCCCTCTGTGTAGAATATTTTTGCCCATCTCCAATATGAAAAATAAAAGTGATAAAGGCAAGTTATAAACTTTGATTGTTTTGCACCTCTGCCAGGAAATTTATTTAAAAATACTTTATAATTGAGAAAAATTAATTTCACACAGATTATTTTAAAGCCAATCACTCAATCTTTCAGTAAATAATGGCAGCAATGTTATTTCACATTACTCGAAGTAGTCTACCTTCACTCAACTTGGATTAAAACAACATACCATGTATCTATTTATGGTAATGTGGCAGGCATGATTATAAAGTTTAGAGCATTGTAGCTTCATGATTTTGACCTAATCTGAATTTCTATTCAAACGTTAATCTTATCCTCCACATTTTATATCATTCTTACTAATTTCTATATGTAAATACTGAATGGAAAACAGGATCAAAAGACATAATTCTCAGAGAACTCGTATTCAAAATCGACTGATAGTTATTGAGAACTAGGAATCTCAGGAGTTGTAATGAGCACTTCAGATTCACTATCTCATTCAACTTCATGGAAATCCATGAAATAGGATACACTCTACCATTTTAATTGAGCAAATTCTGTTTAAGAGAAGCTGAATTATTTATTGGAGGTAAAGTTGTTAACAAAATGGTAGAATAGGGTGAATCTTTTCATGAAATTAAGTCACATGCTCATTGAGTAGAGAGGAAAAGGAGTGCGGGGCAGGAGAGACAACCTTGAACACGTTGTGGGGAGGGACAGGGCTTCTGAAGTCTTGGTACTGAGGCTGCGTTACAGCAAGATCACTAGCTTCGTCAACAGACAGGCTCATGGTGTATTTAACAGAAAAAAAAGAAATGTAAAAGGAAGTTAAAAGGATGAGTAAGAAAGTAAGGATGATTGCTGTTTTAAATGTGGGATAAATTATATTTAAAACAGTGATTGTCATTTGAAATCAACGCTGCCATATTTCTCTTTTCCCAAAAAAATAAAGTTGTCAGTATTCACTGCCACCATTATCCCTTTATTCTTTAACTTAATTAACTCATGACTATCACTTTGCCATACTGTCAGCTGCATCTTTTTGCCAAAGCTTTTTTGTTAATAACATCTGTGTCATTAATTCCAATGGATATCTTCCAGACCTCATCTTAGTCAACCTTTTTGCATACTTAATACAATTAATTGCTCTTCTTTGAATTTGAAAAATTCTCCCCTCTTTCTCAACACTTCACATTCCCTACTGTGAATCCTACATCTTTAAATTTTTTTCCTTGTCAGTCTCCTTTGCAAAATCCTCCTCTTTGCCAAATAACTGTCATAGTTCTTTGTGTTTGTATCCCATGATCTTTTTCTTCCTACTCTGTATTCTTATACATTCTCAGTTGTACCTGCTGTTTCTAACACTATCTATCCTTGATGATTCACCAATATCTACCTCCAATCCAGACTTCTGTGAGCTGCAGTCCAGAGTTTCCAACTGCCTACTCAGCTTTACCGGGATATCTTGAAGACCTCTCAAATTGGTCACTGTTCAAAGCCACTCTCATGTTCTCTTCTCCCTTCCTCAAACCTGATCTCTTTTACCAGTCCCTACCCCAGCAAGTCACAGCCACCTTTGGAACTTCTTCCCAACAGCCCACTACACCCTATCATATTTTATGGTGATAAATTAATCACCAACATATGTTGATTTGGCCTCCAGAACACATTAGATTTCCATCTGTTTTTTTATTCTCCACTCTGAGTGTCCTAGTTCAATTTATTATTTTTAATATATTATCTGCCTTTGGAACATTTCAAATAGCTTTCCACTCACATGTACAAATATACTCTTTCTCTCTTTTGTCATTTCATTTGCAAATCTTACCATGCTATCCCACTACTGACAATTTGATTTTAAATGAAAGACAAAACTTCTTCATGTATCTTAAAAGAGCCTGCATTATCTTATCTTTTCAACCTCTCCTTACTCTATTTTCTCCCTTCCTCTTTGAGCTCTAGCCACCTCAGTTTTTTACATGCCCTGTGATTTTTCTTACCTCAGGGCCTTTGCACATACACTTCCTATGGCCTGCAATAGTTCCCTTCCTTAATGTCATAGCTGTATCTTTATCCTCAGTTCAAGTTTATTTACTCAAATAAAACTTCCTAACCCCTCTGACTAGGTAACTGTTTACATGCTATGTGCTTGTAGAATCACATCCTTTGCCTTCATAGCATATATTGCATTTTATACAAAGTATGTTATTAATTCGTGTAATGACTTTCTCCCTCCTACACTGGAAGTTCCATCAAGGCAGAACTCATGCTTGTTTTGCTAATCATTGCGGCCCCCTAATTTGACAGAGTGCCTATTCTATAATAAGTACATAATATGTATTGAGTAAATGAATGAATAATTGAATGACTTAATATGGTCAAAGCTGGAAATATTAGTATGACCTTTATCACATAATTCCTCTCGAGATACATAGTGTTTATCCCTTACACTATTTTGAAAACAGACACTAGTTTTATCCACTCATACTGCCCTTAAATGTCTAAGTTTGAATATAGTAAGTGCTTTGCTCACATTTACACTGAAAAAAATTAGTAGAAATAAAACTGAATACAAATCAGTGTTTTGTTTAGATGTGTAAAGGAATCTCTTCCCTACTATCTAATCACGAGAATCACAAATTATTGGGTGTTCTTCAGAGCAACAGAATCAGGGTAGAAAGCCATGAATTTGCACTTTTAAACAATCATCTCAAGTATTAGAAAGGCACGTTTGACAAACGCCTGTTTAATATAGCTAATATATTTACATTAACAATAGACATAGTGATAAGAAAAAAACAGTGGTATCATTCACACATGTCTTGAGGAAACTATGTTTTCTTTCATCTTACCTTCCTTCCTTTCTTCTATCCATTAGTTTATATTGATAGAGTTCAAAATCAAAATCAAGTTTATTTAGGATAGACTTATAAATATTGACTTCTTTTTTCCTGGTTCATAATTACACTTTGAATTTTATCTGACCAGTTTTTTGCTAAGGATAGAAATGTGTGTGTCCTCTTGCATAATAAAGAAATCATTACTATGTCTTGAGGTAGGAGATGTACTAGTGAATGTTGATAGTGTGGTTGTACCTAATAATATGTGATTTATCCTAATCCACTATAGTGTAATTGTCTTTCAATTTACTGCATATTCTTTTGGGAAATCTCAACCTAAATGCTAACATTTTTTTAGGTTCAACGATGTGGGTTAAATCGTCTAGAAAATAGCTAGGCTGAGGAACCCATGTTAAGATTATTACAACAGCGTTTTAGTGAAAAATTAGAGTGTCTAGGAAGGATTTTGCTCAGATGAATAACCTCATATTGATTTTGTACAAAGGGGAAAGTGGTTTCCTAGAGATAAAGAGAATCTTGTCTTTTGTTTGGCACTTTAAAATGATAATAAATCAGATTAATAACATTCTAATGGTTCTAATTTTGGAACATATAAGATTTCTGCCAGCGTGGAATTTGGGCTTAAACATTACAATTTCATATCTTAAATACAGCCATCTTTATGTTTCATAACTTAAAGATAACCATCTTCACTTCATGCTCAATTCACCATGCAGAGTTAGGATGAAAATTAATTACCTGGAGAACTCCAAGGGCCTCTCTTTACTTAGTTTTTTGTTTTCCTTGAAGACAATTGTTGCACAAAATCCCTTCCTACAGCATCTAAGTTCCATTCAGAAAAGAACAATGCTGGCTGCTGGCACAATCCCATTATCCATGAGGTGGCTTTGCCAGGCCCAGGACAATACTCCCTCTTCTGGGAACCTGGCTTTGTCAATCATCCAAGCTGCCTTTTACTGTGAGAATGGCTGTTTCCCATGTTTGTGGTCTATCTAAAGGAATACAGGTAGTGCCCATACTTACTTTGTACCGAACAGAATTGATAACCAGGAAGTAAGTAGAAAAGGTCTTTGTACAGAAAGCTCTCTCACAGTCCATGCAATAATGTTATTGCTCTTAACTTGTTTTGTAATATTTCCCAAACTTAATTTTCCAAAATACCAGCTGCATAAGTAGTAGTTCCAAAAAGAAGGAGCTCTTATATGTCATTTCCTTTTCAAAAATACACAAAAGTAAAGAAATGTGTTTACCTATATTTCACTTTGTATATTTAAAACTTGTTTGATGAAAGTAATCCCTTGTTTTAGTTCATTTAGGTAATTATATCAGATTACTACAAACTGGGTGACTTATAAACAACAGAAGTTCATGTCTTACAGTTTTGAAGGCTGGGAAGTCCAAGATCAAGACACTGGTAGATTTGATGTCTGGTGAGGGTCACTTCCTGATTCACTTAGGGCAGCCCCATCCCTGTGTCCTCACATGGCAGAAGGGGTGAGGGAGCATTCTGAAGCCTCTTTTATAAGGGCACTAGTCCTATTCATAAAGGCTCTACTCCCATAACCTAATCACTTCCCAAAGACCCCATCTCCATATATCATCTCAGTGGGGATTAGGCTTCAACATATGAATTTTTGGAGGACAAAAACATTTAGTCTGTAGCATGTTAGATTGACAGTCACCTCATAGTGAACTTTAATCATTCCACAGTAATTTAAAGTGCTCATTCACAGTAGTTACTTGCAGAAAAATTGAATGAATAAATGGACAGATTAATAGATGGATGGGTTAGTAGATGGATTCAATGGATGGATGGAGGATGGATGTACAAATAAATGAATAAAAATAATCTGTAGGCCTAACACAATATAATTATTAAATATAGTTACTGTAAAGATGTAGTAAGTGTTGCCGAAGTCAGATGTTACTGGTAAGATGAACCAATATTTGTAATAGATATAAAAGAATCTTGTCATATCATCCTTTTAATCAATACATTAAACTTTTAAAGGATACATCTTCCAAATCTTTTCCTTTTCTACCTCTATGTTTTTCAAATCCCTTCCTCTTCTCCAACGAGGTTCTCTGCTATACTCTGAAGCCTCTTTATATTTCTATCATACAACATTACAATTACATGTTAAACTTTTATGCCTTCTCCATTAATAACTATGAATCTCTAATATGTACCAGGTACTCTTCTAAGCACTCCACACAGCACTTATTTATTTATTTCTGTATTCTGAGCTGTAGCTGTTATTATTTTCATCATTTTATAAATGTGGATACTGAGGAGTTAAAAACCTCACTCCAGGCTGTGCAGCTAATAAGCGAGAGAGCTGATATCAGCCAGATGTCTAACTAAGAACCACTTACTGGCGCTACTCTCCTCTATTAATATATTCTCTCCACACTAGAGAGGATGTTTCTATTGTTTGTTTTCCTTTAAAGGCAAGAGATTTTTCTCCTGATAACTCACATTAGCTCCTAACACATATGAGTTCCTATAACAATGAATAAAATGAAACCCACATGCCTGAATTGAAACTGAAGTATCATTGTATCGCAATATAGTAATTATTGTTCATTATA
Source organism: Cheirogaleus major (assembly GCA_963574435.1). NCBI lineage: Eukaryota > Metazoa > Chordata > Mammalia > Primates > Cheirogaleidae > Cheirogaleus > Cheirogaleus major. Next base: position 12,068 of record CAUYPO010096602.1, read on the forward strand.
ATGATTATGAGACACTAAGAAAAGGATAAACTATTTTGAAAATATTCTACCTCAGAATACAGAATAGTCTGTAATTTAGTTGAACTATTCATTATGGTTTAAGATACGGGGGGTTGAAAGGAGCATATCATTTTCTAGTCTGAAAACACACTATTTAGTAAAAAAAAAAAAAAAAAAAAAACCCATATGGCCAGATGGTCAAAAATAAATAATGCCCTTTGAGTTGTAGTTAGCAAAATTTTATCATATTCATCTTATACAACTTGCATATCTAAACAGAGCTTTTTCCTGTCAAAAATTTATACTCAGCTATATATTCCTTGCTTTATGACATCCCTTGTTGAAATCGTAGTAAAGTATGGCCTTATATGAGTTACTTGATGAAGTGATTTAAAACATGTTTCCCATGCAACTCTAACATCATTAGTCAGCTGACAGCTGGAGATTAATGTCATAATTAATATGTGGATATTTAATATGCTAGCCTCATGAGTTTGAAGCATTCATAAAAATGCTGTGGGCTCAGCTGGGCATTTTGTTGTCATAGATCATAAAAGCAATATAAACAGACATCTACTGGGCCTCTGCTGAGAGGGAGTTTGAAGATTGGCTTCTCATGGAGTAAGATTTTTATCTAGGCTAATAAAAAAGACTTTCAAAGTGAAAATATTATTTTCAGCAGGTAAATGTCACAATGCATTTTTAGACTATTACATGATCATCAGAAAGTCAAATTGTGTACGCTCACCATTCATGCTCTACATGAGTTTAATAAATTGCAAGCTGGTTGTAATTTGGTCTGGTCATGATGCGTGGGGAAAAGTTCGCCTCTTCAAATTTCTTTAAAAATAGAAAGTGAAGCTATTTATATTTTTAGAATAGAAACACAACTGAGAGATAGCACAAACTGAGTATATGAACAGTAGAAATTCATTGAATCTGCCAGAAGTTTTTAATTTAATTTTTCATTAAAGAAATCTCATGAATTGTGTACAAAAAATTACAATGTTCAACTGGTTAGACTTAAATGTCTGAGCTAAGGACTAAAAAAATGGTAGATTTCACTAGTTAATTAAAAAAAACTCCACATCTATAACTATATATAGCAAGGATATTTTAGGTCTTCATGAAGCATGCGATAATGTAGTTGATTATATTCAACAAGTTGACTTGATGCTTTACAGCAAAAAGACAAAACCTTTGAGAGTTGCTAGGCTTGATGAGTTTGTAGGTTTAAGAAAAGATAATAGAAGAAACTTGAACATTTTAAGGTGATTTCCGTAAGTTACACACATGTGTGTGTTCCTGCACATACACAGACATATGAAGATATATATAATTTTATGATTAATAAAAATCATTCTCCTCAGACATATAAATCTAAAAAATAGAAGTACAATAAATTCCTGTTAAACTGGATTTTTTGTACTTCTCTTAGCATGAAGGCATGAATATTCATTCAGAATTTTATTATTAAAGAACATAATTGCTAAAGTTCTTTAAGAGTCTATTGATTTTCAACTGAAATCTCTCATAAGTAGCTAAATATATTCTTCTACATCTCAGTGAAGGAAACTCTTTTATATAAAGATATTTTAAAATGTGAAAAATTTAAAGGGAAACAAAATACCTTCATAGTATAAAAAAACTACAAATAAGAGTTCCACTATTATCTACTTATATTTATAGATGTTAAAGGGTCATTCACCTGTTCATTAACCACTTCGGTACCGCGCTCACGGGCCGCGAAACCTTGCCCACAGCCGGCACTCACAGTCCGCACGATAGTTTGGGCTGTGCATTGACGACGAATCCGTTTTGCTCTTGTGTGATGAGGAAAGCTTTAAAGCACTGAAAGCTTGTTTTACTTTACAGGCAGCTTTAGGAAAATAACTATAATAACTCCTACTAA